>JASSUY010054794.1:0-62099 GCA_032466535.1 Forpus xanthops | reverse complement strand
CCCTGTCCTGTCCCTCCATCCCTTGTCCAAAGCCCCTCTCCATGTTTCCTGCAGCCCCTTTAGGCACTGGAGCTGCTTTAAGGTCTCCCTGGAGCCTTCTCCTCTCTAGGCTGAACCATTCCTGATGTTTGTGGGATTTTTGCTCAGGTTTTGTAAAAACAAAGTCCAAGTTGTGGCTTTCCCAGGGAGGAAACTAGTTTGGGAGATTTGGGAAGGGAAGAAACAGAAGGGACTGTGAGTTTAGACCCCCATGGTTGGGTGAAGTCTTCTCTGCAGCCTCTCCAGCAAAGGGGTGACTCTTCTTCCCCCCCATTTCATGGCAAAAGTCATGCAGGGAGCCAAAATCCAAGCAGAGAGAAATCTTGGCAATGCCGGTTTGTGACTTCCAGCAAGTGATGGAGTTAAACATCAGTGAATTCCCAGACAGGAGCAGGAGGCAGCAGCTCCGATGCTCCTCTGGTTTCAATGCAATCTTGTCCTGAGATGTATCTGGAATAGTTTTATGGACTGGAGGGAAGCAAAAAACCCACCTGCTCGTTGAGGTAATACATTCCTTGGCCTGGGATGCTGCATGTGTGGATGTCCAGGATCCGTGAGGCTGGCTCAATGAGGACCAGTCTGTCGGCTGCCACCTTAAGTGCTTTCCCATGTCCCTTTTTCCATCTCTCTTGGTTCCTTCAGTTGGATCCTTTGGAAGGTGTTTCCTGCTCTGCAGACGGCGCTGCATGGCTATGGCCAGCTCTGCAGCCAGGGATGGTGGAAAGCAGGGTCAGTGTTGTCTGTAAAGAACTGTCTTTGTAATGTCTCCAACCTTTCTTTTTCCTCTTTCCTGGAAGAAATACATGTGAGAACGTGCTGGCATTTGGAGCAAAGCCTCTGGTTTCGTTAGCAAAGAAAGCACCTTCTCCTGGCTGAGCTTCACTTAAAAACCCAGCCTTCGAATGCTTCTTTGGCAGAAGCAGACAACTTGGCACTACCTCTTGTATCAAACCTCAGCCAGTGCGGACAGAGCTGATGCCCTGAGGGTGATGCATATTCTCTGCCTTGCTCTGCTGTCCTCAACACTCCACTGGGTGCAGCTCTGCATGGTGTGGCCATGGCCAGTTTGTCATGTCCAAGGTCAGCGTGTGTCTCCTCTGCTCTCCTTGTTTAAGCTAATCACTGTTAAACCTCAGTGTTTTCAATGCACAGACAGAGTTTGAATTGTACCAGAGAACATTTTGGGAAGTGGAGGTTCAATGCCATTCCCAGCTTCAGAGGCGGTGGCCAAAGGGCTACTGAATGCAGCTGATCTTGTGCCTTCATCTTGTAACTCAGGGTAATGGAAAAGCTTTTGACCTCCTGACAAACCAAAGGGGTTACGAAGTCCTGTGCAAACAGATTCACAAATGGAAAGTAAAGAGGAGGCACTTTAAAGCCCTGAAGGTCCATGTGTGAAGGTGTTTGCTCTGTAACAGTAGCGGTGGGGAGGGAGAAGAGGGATTTGCCCTTTGGGAAAGCACATGCTGGGGACATGAAGGGCATTGGGATGCTTTAGTAAGTGTAAAGCCCCTTCCATTTGCCCCATTGTAGGGCAGTCGCTGCCAACCGACCCCATCCTTCATCACGGGATGCTTCATTTAATGCAGATGATGGATCACAGGGCGTCAGGGATCTGCTGTGGGTCTGGCAGAGGCAATATCCCGGGCTGCCACATTGGCACGGGGATGCGGCTGGCTCCCAGGCATTGGTGTCAGCAAGGCAGGGAGCACTCAGCCAGTAATGGCCTTCCCAGGGCATGGGCAGCGAGAGCCTGGAGTGTGTTAAATCCACCTCCAGCTTCTAAAAATGGCTCATCCTCCCTTTTTTTAGAGGAGACTGTCTAGACAATGCCAGGGCCGAGTGCTCTTGGAGTCAGGTGAATGGGAGCTAGAGCTTGGTTTTACTGCCTGATGGCCGTTCTGGTTTGGAAAGGCTCTTGGGCTGCTTGGAAGAAGTGTTCTGCAGAGCTATGGAGGTTTGTTATAGTGACCCAGTGGTGTTCTGCAGTGGGCAATGTGATTATCATCTGCAGAAATGACCAAAAATGTTCAATTCCTAACCCGCATCCAAAGGAGTGCTAATTCCCAATGAAAGCAATGCGAGGACCGGGGTCACCCTTTGCCGTGGGTCTGGATTGGGGTTGGGAGCTGGTGTGGAGGAGATTCCCATCTTGGCATAACCAGGGAAGCATGAAACTGCAGATGCAAGTGATATCCCTTGTTTAATCCATGGGGGACCATAGGCGACCCAAGAGGATGCTGCATGGAAGAGGTATGGTGCATGGGAGGTGGATGATGCACAGGAGATGGATGCAGCACCGTTCTCCCAGCTGTGCCTCCTCATTTCACACACAGGGAGGAAAGCAGATCTGAAAAGCTCTTTTCCTCCCCCCTTTGCAGGAGATTCTGTGCCCAGAGTTACTTTTACCACCACATATTTTCCCCTCTAGGATGTTCAGCAGCATGTGAATCTAACTCTCCTCTGGTGCAGTGATTTATGGACTGCCAACTGCACGCAGCCAGTTTGGCATCTTCTCTGACAAACCAAGGTTTAAATGTCTTTACCATTTGTGTTTAGGGCTTAGCTGTGTGTGTCACTCCAGTAGAATTAAACTGGAAAAGACACCCTCCCAAACTTGAATTCATATTGCACAGGGGTTGCTCCCTAGGAATCGCTATGTGCCAGCAAGTGGAGAAGGCAGGCACCCGCAGCTTGGAGTGGGAGATAGCATAATATCCATGATAGATAGCTCAGGAGAGTCAACACAAAAGGTGATGTTTTCCTGCAATGGGGAATTTCCCAAGGGAAAGATTGCTTTGATCAGGGAGGTATTTAATTCCTTTTTCCTGGCTTGAGTGCTTGGGATGCAAGGGCTTGCCCAAGGCCCCTGCAGGGCGATGCTGTGGGTATGTGCAGTGATTTGGCCTCTCCCTTATAGGGGGGAAACCCCCAACTGTATGATTCTTGTTGGCTGTATATGTGGAAGAGATATGAGCAGGATCCAAGCTGTGGTACCTGGGAATTTGCCTAGATATCATATGCCATGGGGTCAGGAAAGGAATCTGGACCACAGCTACTCAGCACAAGCTTCATCCCAAGGGATTCATCCTAATAGCTCATTCTCCAGGCTGAGTGGATGTTCGTTCATTCACAGGAAGAAATAAACAGGGAAAGACTAAATAACTAAGGGGGAAAAGTAATGCTGGCTAAGTAAACAGTGGAATTCCTCAGTAGCAAACACTGCTTCTATGGTCCATAAATACCACGTTGGGAGAGCTGCTTGGATCATGAAGTCACCACCAGACACCTGGGGAGTTTTGGGGCCGGGGTGCTGAGCTTTTGGAGTCTCAAGTCATCTGTTGAGATGGGGTTGTTTATAGCTGGGCACTGATTGCGGAGGCAAGAAACACCGGCCAGGGAATGTCTCACATACTGAATTCTGTGCCCGTTTGTTGTCAAAAGAGGATTTTCAGGGGCTTTTCCACCTCCTTCAGCCCCTGTGAGCCCTGGTGCAGCTATGGAAGCATTTGGACTCAGCACAAGCTTGGTGGCATGGAAGAAGAGGAGAGAAGCGCTTTGGCAAAGACCAATAAATATGGCTTATGCTAATTGAGTGCTGGGAGCTAAGGGCCAAAGTTCTTCCAAACACAGCAGAGGTGCCAAGTCCCTGCTTTGCAGAGCTTAAATTACTTTCCTTTTCCCTAAGAAAGAAAGGGGAAACCAATGGGGCTCTGTAGCATCACTTCACCGGAAGAGTTTCTCTTGGTTTAGTCTGTGTTTTATCCCCTGTTGTTGCTTCTGGAGTTGGGAGTTGTTTGAGATGCCTCCTCCTTAGTTTGCTTGCAGAACCATGTGGATGGGGTCTGTACCTGCCTGGGATGGGAGTGCAGGTGAAGGAGCTCTGTAACCAGCATGGAATGCTGAGAGGAGGAACTCCAAACTGCAGCAGCAAGGGGGCAGATGCTCGATGTTAATCCTATAGCATAACTCAAGATCTTCCTGCTCTCATGGGTAACACCCTGTGGGTGCCCAGAGCCCTGGCTCAGCATCTTCTCTTCCTTACCCATCCTCCAGTCTCCCTCTGCTCTCCTGGACCAGCCTGTATCCTGAGCTTGTAGGAGCAGGCTAATGAGGGAATGCCTTTAACCTGCCAGAGAGGGGACTGAGATGAGTTCTTAGGCAGAAACTCTTCCCTGGGAGGGTGCTGAGCGCTGGCACAGGGTGCCCAGAGAAGCTGTGGCTGCCCCATATGTGGCAGTGCTCAAGGCCAGGTTGGACACAGGGGCTTGGAGCAAGCTGCTCTATGGAAGGTGTCCCTGCCCTTGGCATGGTTTGGAGCTTTGAGGTCCCTTCCAACCCAAACCATTCCATGATTTTCTGGTTCTGTGACATTGCTCTTGTCCCCAGGGTAGTCTGAATGATGGGGAGAACCCCAGGGCTTAGGAACAGCCCTGGAGCATCCTCATGTCGCTCCCTGCAGCACTGCTCTGGCAGGGCTGGAGAGGCTCTCGCTGCCTCAGTGTCATGCTCTATGGAGACACAATGCTTCCTGGCTCCACACAACGCCATCGGGCTCTGGGCTCTCTGTTTACATCAGCTTTTGTTTTGGACAAGTGATTCTCCAGAGCCCTGAGCTCAGCGCTGGTGCTGGTGACCAGGCATGACCCCACCACGTGCTCTGCTCTGAGCTGCCTCCATCACCCACGAGTGACAGTGGCCTTGCCAGAGCTGCCTGTGGGTGTAATCCTGACCCCAGAGGCAGGTCCTGAGCAGCAGGGATGTGTAATCTCAGCATCCAACCTGCTCCCATCCATCCCCTGAAACTGGGGGAGAAGCACCATCACCCCAGGGCTCCCAGTTAAACCTCCATCAGCCCTTCCTCCATTTCTATTGGTGGACTAGGGATTTTGTTTTCATTCCTAGCCTCTGTTTACATTCCTTGTATCCTAGCTCTACTACTTCCGAAACTCCAAAAGCGATTGCATCCAATACATGACACCCTCTGAGAGGTCAGGCACAAGCTGAAGGCTGGAAAAACTGACCACACATGGGAAAACCTACAGTAAACTGCTGGGATGACTTCATATATCAGGGAAGGAAGGTCAGGCAGCTGGTGAGAGGGTAGCACAGGCTCATGTAGGGTTTGGGGGTGTTGGGGTGAGGGTTTGAGATGGGTCTTGGGGGAGACCTTATAATAATCTTAATAACTCAAGGGGCTACAAGAGATATGGAGAAAGGCTTTGAGTAAGGGCCTGAAGGGATTGGAACTGGATGAGCTTTAAGATCTCTTCATCCCAAGCCAGCCTGGGATCCTATGATTTGGATGCATGGACACAAGCAATGTCAGTTCTATTTCAGTGGTGCACAGATTGGTTCAGCCGCGTGGCTCGGGGTCACCCGCACACAAACCGTTAAGGGCACGGTCAGTGCAGCGTTCTCCTCATCCAGATTTTATATAAGGAGCCCATCCAAGGTTGTTAATTCAGGGAAGACACGAGATCTTCCCTTTGGGAATGGCTCAGGAACGGCTTGTGTAATTCCATGGCCAGATCTGCGGCCAGCTGAACTCGTTGCCTGCTTTCTGCTTGCTTTTTACTTGCTTGTGCCTGCATTTGAGGAAGACATTGATGGTTGGGGAGGTAAAAGTCCTGCCCAGGCCTCAAGTGCATGGTTCTGCTCCTGCTTGAAGGGATGCGGTAGTTTAAGCCCGGTGGTGCTTGGCTGCAGAGCGTGGATGATCTCCAATGTGCATAAGCGCATTGCACCTCAGTACTTTCCTTGGAAACCATCAGGTTTGCAGAGCAAACACGAGGGTTTCTTGGTCCCAAGCTCCTGACATCTGAGCCATGAGCAGGAACTTCTGGGAGGCAGACTTTATGGGATCGGAAGCTGAGCGCTGCCATTCCCCATGGAAAGCCGCCGCTTTGCTTTATTTACAGGATAAAAGGGTCTTGTTTCTCACTTTCTCCACTGATTCATTCCTGGCTCATAAAGGGCCCTGAGGGCTCAATGCCATCCTCATGGGATCGGTTTTCCTGGTGGGATAAGCAGTTAACTGGTGGGGGTGGGTCCTGCAAGCACCTGCAGCACCCAGCATCCTGGTTCAGAGCATCCCACATCCCCCAGGTTTTCCAATACAGGGAAATCCATCCCAAGGGCTCACTGAGAGCCAGGCAGAGCTTGCAGCAAATCTTTTCCTACTGCCCTTCCAAGGGCCTGCATGGGGACCAGCTGTTTGTTTGCAGCCACTCCAGTCTCTATTGGAGATGGTTGGTATGTGTCATTCCCATGAGGAAGCAGCACTGCCGCCCGGTCCTCATCCCCCAGGATGCTCACGTGTGAAACTGCTCCCCTTGCTGCTGCATCCATCACTATCAGCAGGTGGGAGATGGTTCTCATTTGGGTTATTTCCCCCTAACCCCTCTTCAGCTGCCTGAGTTTGTGCTTTGCCTTATGGCAGCACATTGGGATCTTGCTGCTGCAGGCAGAGGTTGTTTGGGAAGCGCTGCCTGGGTTGGCTGGAACAGCACTGCAACTGCAGCAGGATCCAAAACTGAAGTGGGAAGGGAGCTCTTAGTATGCATCCAGGCTTTTTTACAGCATTAACATCATATGATGAGTACATGATCTTCTATAGGCTTTTCAGCCACTAAAGAGCATCACTGCTGGCTGTCGTGGGATGTTCCCCATCCCAGCTTTTGCAAGGGGTTGGAATACTATTCTTTCCATGGGTTTTGTTTTCCCATCCATCACTTCCACCAACAGCTGTTTACATTTTGGAAGCCTTACATCAATATTGGCACAGCATAACCCTGCTCCTTTGAACTCTTTGGCATTTCTTGCTCGTGAAAAGAGGCTTGGTCACATTTAGATGTCCAAGGGTGAGCACTGATAACTTGACAGATGCAGCCACATCAGTGCCTTAAGCAGAGTTTAAACCAGTTCTGCAGGGCAGACCCCATTCCCCTGCTGTCCCAAATAGGTCCAGTTCAGACACCCAGGAGAAAGGAAGCAGAAGGGGTCTGATGGACATCACTCATGAACCCAACACAGCTCTTGGGGGTTTCTCCTCCTGCTTTGTTGCACAGGAGCTGCGGCTGGTGCAGAGGAACCTCTCCAGGCTGGTACTTAGTCCCTGGACATCCGACATTCCACTGCTTTCCAGGTTGGGAAGGTTGATGCAGCAGCTGCTTGGTTTTCCATGGAGCTTTTTAACTGCTGAAATGTGCTTGCAACCAGACTTGTGCTGGGGAGGAAAAGAGGAGAGGAGATGCAGGAGCCTTTTCCTGCTGTTGTTTTCCCCATCTTCCCTGCAAATCCCTTCACATCAGCTGGTTCCAGCAGCCAGCTTCCAAACAGCCCCTCCGCAAGCAAGGTGCAAGCTGCAGGATTGTGTAGGCCTCCTGTGATTGTCTTTATCCCATAAGGACCAGCTTGCCTTCCAACTGCATGGGGGAGTTTAGCTCCCAGCAAGGAATTCCCCCTCTCACACCCTGTCTGTGGCCCTGGGCTGCGAGCAGGAGCAGCAGCTTCTGCTCAGAGCATCCATACTTCAGGAATCTCTCCCTCTGGGGTCTCCGGTTGAAATCCCATCCAAGCTTTCTGCCCCAGCTTCTCTGTATTGCCTTTTATTCCCTAAACACTCCGTTTTCACTTGCACCATCCCAGAAATACATCGTGCTCCTTCCAGCTTACTCCAGAGTTCTATAGGGGAAAACCAGCCGGGAATTGTAGTTAGGAACCAAAAGTATCTGTCAAGCAGCATTGTGCTGGTGGAGCGCTGTGCAAACAAGCTACAGAGCATCCGCATCCCTGCGCTGCTTTGGATCCCGCTGCTGCTTTGATGTCTGCTCCAGACTCGTCCTCTCCCACCCGCAGACCCCAAACGTGTATTTCCAGGAGGGAAGAGAATGAAAAGAAATTGGATCCTGCAGACACTCTGTGTCATCCAAGAGCGTCTGGAGCAGAGCTGATCCCCCTCCTCCTGACCCCAAACTGTCTGACAGACACCCGGAGGACAGAGACGGTGTTTGGATCCATCCCAAAACCTCTTTGTTCTTGGCTGGGTGGGAAGGGGGGGACAGTCCCCATCAGTGACCTTTGCTCTTTTGCTTCAAGGGGAGGCACCACGGTGGTGAATGGAGCAAGCAGAGCATGCTGGCTTTGCCTTACTGTTGGCTGGGAGGTTGGTCTCACTGAGCTTTATCACTGCCGGCAGCACCTGCACGTGGAGATGCTCCCATTCACAAACAGGACGTGTGCTGGAATGTGGATAGGGAAGGACCTCCTGGGTCAAATCTATGGCATGAGAATTAACCACAGAATGGATTTAGCTTTTATGCCTGGAAAAAGTGGCAGCAAGGTGCTGGATGGTCCCCACTGGAGCCACCCTGGCTGGGATGTGTGGATGGTCTGTGGTGCTCAGGGATGTGTCCCAATCCCAAAGCCATGCTGGGAGGTGGGCTCTTGCTACAGCTGCCTCCCAGGCATCTCTTCCAAAGGGTTCCCCCAGCCTGAGGAGGAAGAGGATGGAAGGAGGAAGTCTGACCCTGGTGATGCTGATGTACTCTGTGTTTTCAGAGGTTTGTGTTGGAAGGGACTTTAGAGTCCATCCGGTTCCAATCGCTGCCTGGGCAGGGACACCTTCCACTAGAGCAGGTTGCTCCAAGCCCATGTCCAACCTGGCCTTGAGCACTGCCACATATGAGGCAGCCACAGCTTCTCTGGGCACCCTGTGCCAGCGCCTCAGCACCCTCACAGGGAAGGGCTTCTGCCTAATTCCTGCTTCTTTGCTGTTTGTTTCCCAGCCGAGCTCTCCTGAGTGCCTGTGCAAACAAAGACATGTCTGGGTAGGTGCTGAGAAAACTGAATGCTGTGACCAGTTCCTCCATCACAGCAGCACCCTGCGGCATCACAGCAGCATCCTTGGTGCCGTGGGTACCGGCCACCCTCTTCCACCACAGGGGTGGCATCTGTGCAGAGGTGGCACCAAAGCAGAAGTGGTACCCAAGCAGATGTAGCACCCCACAACCATCAGTGATCCCCTGCAGACCTTCCATCACCAAGTCCCCATTGGGGTGCAGGGTTCCAGGGGACCCCAGAGGGTTGCTGCAGGGAGAAGACCGGGGTGATGCCATGGGCCTGAAGTTCCCAGCTGGCTCAGCCCTTCTGGGAAGCCGATCCCTAAAGGGTGCTGTGTCCGTGCAAAGCCTGTCCCCTCTCCCGTCCTCTCCTGCTGTACCTCCTACAAGTTTCGCTCGTCCCTCCCACTCCCTCCCAATGCTCGCCTTCTGTCAGGGAGCCTGGAAAAGGCTGGGATAAGGAAAGGGCTCTGTGAGTGAGGCTACCAGTCTGGCTGGCTGCCTCCCGCGGATGCTCGGGGCCGGGGAGCAGGGCAGCCGGCTTTCCCATGGACCTTCCCAGCGGGATGCTCCTCGCCTGCTCCCTCTGCCTCCTCCCTGGTAAGTGCCTGCTCCCCTTCCTGCACCCACCCCGATTCCCAGGGCAAGGGGAAAGAACCGGGAATAACTTCTGCTTGTTTGGGAAAGGCGATGGAGGAAGCCCAGGGTTAATAAGGGTCTTGCAAAACTCTTGCCACGGGAGCCGAAAGGGATAGAAACTTTTGGGCTCTCCAGGAATGAGCGGGCAGCTCCGCATCCTCCCAGCCCCCTCCTCGGCTGAGCCGCTCTTAGAGCAGGATTAGTCCATGTTTTTCATAAGCATCAGATGATGGGGGCATAAAGTACCCCCCGTAACTCCAAACCCTTTACCGACACTTAACTTTCGCTCCCGAAAGTGGTTTATCCCGCGGCGCACGAGGGGGGCCGTGCAAAAGACGACTGTTTGGGGTTAAATAAGTTAAAGAGGAGGTTTCAGGAGGCTGCAGCTTCCCCCATACGTGCGGGACGAGCCCTGCCAGGGGCTGGGATGGGAACGGGGTTGGTGGTTATGCTGCTTCCTGGCCCCTCGCCGGCGCTTTTGGGCTCTGTCCCTGCAGAAAGAGCCTGCCCAGCAGCGGTCATTGCCGCTGCAATTCCATCTGGCTCACTCCTGCACGCAGCCTGGGCTCCGAGCAGCCAGGCTGGGATGCTCAGTGCTGTAAAGCGGTGCAAAAAGAGCTTTTCCCCGGTACCAGGAGCACTGCCACCGGCTCCGAGCATCCCGATGGGAAGCGCTCCACGGCGGTTTCTTCCCTTACTTCTTTCCCCCCTTTCTAGCCGCGCTGCTGCTGCATCCTTTAAAGCAAGCCGCAGCCGAGCCGCCTTCCTCTGCTTAATAGGGACCATGTGTGCTCCCTGCATGGCGGCAGCGGGCGCGGGGCTGCCTGCGTGGAGCTCCGGCCCGGCCCCCCCGTGCTTACGTGGGCAACCGAGCCCAAAGGGGGGAGCCTGCTTAGGGAGATGCTGCTCCGAGGTGTGGGATGGGTACCGGGGGCAGTTGGGGGATGTGGCAATAGGGAAGATCCACGTTGGGCTGGACGGAAGTCCTCCACGTGAGCGTTCCTGCCCGTGGGTTTTGTTGTATGTGATTCTATCCACCGGGATTTCTGTCCGTGGCTGTTTCAGCCCATGGTGCTCCTGCTTGTAGAGTAGCCAGCAATGGCAGTGCGGCAGCAGCAAACGTGAGCCATGTGCTGGCAGAAAGGGTTCGTGTTTCCACTGCTCCATGGTGGTGTCTGGACTAGGCGATGTTGTGGCTATGGATTGATGTATTTTGGTGAGGAATAACGGTGGTGTTTTGCTACCGGGAGCAAAAGGAAGTTTGTGCAGTGTGTGGTACCCCGCCATGGGCTGAGCTGAGGGTATCAGGTTGGGATGTGCATCCTTGGGGATGGTCCGTTTGTGGTGCAAGCCCTCAGGTGCTTTGCTCAAAGTGTCCCTAAACTTCGAGTCAGGTCAGTTCCTCTTCCTCAAGGCTTTGGTGCAGGCAGGGTACAGTTCCAGGCTGAAAGGAGGGGAGCCCAGCCAAGGGATGCTGGGCCACGTCTGGTTAAACTAAACACCTTCAGTGGCAGTGGGTGGACCCATTGCTCATTGGCATTGCAGCTTCCACAAGGATCCAGGGAGGATGAGCTGAGACAGAATCATAGGATGGGTTGGGTTGGAAGAGGCCTTAAAGCTCATTTAATTCCTGGGACACCTTCCACTGGACCAAGCTGCTCCAAGCCCCGTCCAGCCTGGCCTGGAAGCTGCTCTCAGGTCTCCCCTTAAGGTGCCTTCTCTTCTCCAGGCTGACCCAGCCCAGCTCCAGCTCTCAGCATCCCTGTGACCTTTCCTGCATGTGTGACAACTTCCCTTGTGTCAAACCATGCATCTGTTTCCCTCCTGGTCCAGTTTTCCAGGGAAGGTAGTTGGCTCCATCCCTCTCCAAAGGGTCACCAAATGATAAAACCACCGTGCTGGCTCCATAGGGCACATTTGGGATTGTCCAGGTGGGTTCCCAAGGGACCCTCCAATCCAGGCTTTAATGGTGGGTGCACAGCCACAACAGTGGGGCTGAGTGGAACCCCACCTATCAGTTGTCCATCCACTGCCCAGGGAAGGTCTGATAAACACCCCCCTGAGGTACATAGGGCCCTGGGAAGCCAACCCCCTCATTCCATCCACAACCCATCACTTTCCTGGGGTCTCCCTGGGAAAGGGGCAGTCAGGGACCTGCCCTTATTTATTCCTGATGCCGCTGGTGTTATTGCTAATGAATGTGCTGCAAGTGAATAACCAACCTGCTCCTTAGGGCTGCAAAACGTGGCCATCAACCAGCTCCTCCCCAGCTTTTGGGGGCCAGGAACCTGGAGCCATGGCAGCACAAGGTCCTGATGTAGCTAACGCTCCAGGGCTGTCTGTCAGAGCTCCTGTGGGTAACCAGGAATGTTACAACACACGAGCCGGGGATGACTGATCATCTGTTCATCCTCAGTATTCCCTGGCTCTCCATCCACTGCTGCAGCAGCCACCAAACCCTGGGTTGGTTCCTAATAGCTGATGACAAATGCTGGCTTTGAGATAGTGACCTGGAGAGGAATCTGGTGCTTTCAGCATCTCATTCAGCTTCAGAGGGATTAAAGCTGGAGGGAAACAAGGACATATTCCCCCCCCATCTGCTCCTTCTCAGGGCTTGATGGCATTTGCCCAAATGCCCTTTATAAAGCTTAAAGATTTTCCAGATAAGCTCAAAATTTCCATCTTCAGAAAAGAAAGGGTAATGTGCATGGTTGTAGAGGAGGTCCCGATACCACCAGAGCCTATGTGATGGTGGGGATGGGGTCAGCCCAGCACTGGGTGGCCAATAGCATCCCCAATGATACTGAGGATGCAGGGGTCACGGTAGCAACACTGTGGTTGTGGACCTGCTGCCCCATTGCAGAGGTCACCTCTCCTCTATGGGTTTGAGCATGAGGGAGGAATCAGCAGCAAGAACAGTGAGGAGGGTTTCAAAGTGCCGGACTGAGCTCGACCCTGGCACGCTCCAGGCTTTTGGCAGATCATAGGGTCCCACACTGGTTTGTGCTGGAAGGGACCTTAAAGCCCATCCAGTTCCAACCCGTGCCACTGGGACACCTTCCACTGGAGCAGGGTGCTCCAGGCCCTGTGTCCAACCTGGCCTTCAACACTGCCACATATGGGGCAGCCACAGCTTCTCTGGGCACCCTGTGCCAGTGCTCAGCACCCTCACAGGGAAGAGCTTCTTCCTTATGTCCAACCTGAACTTGCCCTGTTTCAGTTGGAACCCACCACCCCTTGTCCTATTGCCACAGTCCCAGTTGAAAGCTCCCTCCCCAGCATCCTTATAGCCTCCCTCAGACACTGGAACATAATTCCACAGAGGAGCCCATGCAGATCCAGATACAGGCTCTCATGGCCGGACTCAGCCACAGCCTTTGAGATGCTTCTCCCCACCATAGCTTTTCCTCTCTCCAGAAGCTCTGTGTATGTGGTGGAGGCCAGTGAACAGGCTGGGTTTGCACAGTGCAGTCAAACACATTGACAGCTTTCCTAGCCCTCAGGCCTGGCTCCCATCTTCTTAAGTTGCAAAGTTTTGGAGCTGAAGCCCCAGCCATCTCATGGCAGCAGCACACAGGCTCGGGACATGGCAGCAAGCACCACCAGGATGTGTTATAGTGCCTTCCCACAGTTCCTTTGCCAGAGTTGGATCCCATTGCTTGCCCAAAGGATGCAGGCAGGAGGCACGGGCAGAGGTATGGGCAGGAGGATGATGCTGGGGCTCAGAGAGCATCCCCATCCCAGAGGTTTCCCTTACAGGGAGGACTTTTACCCTTTCTGGCAGGAAAGATGCCCTTTATTCCAGTATTGTTCCCCAAATGGGTTTTGTTCTTTTCTCCTTCTCAGTATTTGACCTGACAGCAGTCAAAGGCTTGGACTCCACAGAAGCTGCAGCTCGGAAAGGAGGTTTGGAGGTTTCCTGCCTTGGCAGCCTCGCAAGCAAAACATGTGTCTTCTGGTCCTTTATTTATGACAGCAAAGTCACTCCTGATATGAAGTTGAGGCTCAGCCCTTTGGGCTGCTCAATCTCCCTGCCAACCTCTCAAAAGGCTCCCGTTAGTTTCAACCTGTTTAAGTATCCTCTCATTCATCACTTCCTTTCCCTTTCTGCCTCAAATGCACCCTCATCTATCAGCTTCCTGAAATCCCTCCCCTCTGTATCCAGTGCCTGGAAGCTTTCTTCCCCTTCATTTTGCTTTTCCAGCCCCATCGCCTCTCCTGGTTCCCCCAGCTCGCTGCATCCCTACCCGGGATGCTGCAGCATGATGAGTGGCACCAACCCCTTGCAGCCCTCCCCCTGGTTTGGATACATTTGCACTTTATAAAGCATTCCTTCTATTTACCTGGGGGTTTGTGTTGCTTTTCATTACCAGCCCGGCTGCACAATGGTGTCCTAAGGAGCCATGGGATGGGGGTCCCCAACCTGTCCCAAAGTTCCCACTCCCCAGAAACTTGAGGCTCTGCAGTGCAAAACCTCTGCTGAATGCATCAAGAGTCAGAACAAAACCCATCACATCCTCTTTGACACTTGCTCTGCACCCAAACGGCAATGCCTCTGCATTACCTGGAATTGAACCTTGCTTGATATATAAAGATACTGATATATGAAGATCTGGGATACATAAACCCAGAAGACCCCTCTCTTCCCGGCAGGTCCAGGCTGCCACCCCATGCTCCCAGCATCCCCATGACCTTCCTATCCCTTCCTTTACCCATCACTCCTCTCAGTGGCTGGTCCTGGCCTCTGGTCTCCAGTGGGTAAGAGTTAACTTGAGGAGGTTTGAATTTGGTTTGTGATGTTAAATCAGGTCAATGTACCACAAAATGTGCTGGCTCCCATCCCCTCCTCCTTTCCCTCCCTGCTTCCTAGAGTTTCTGTTTGTAGGATCTCGAAGCTCCTTACCTCAGCATTCCTTGGCCACGCTCCGCACTTCTCTGCTCATGGAGCCAGTGCTGCAGATTTGGGCTGCAAAAGTCGGGTTTATCCTGAGCATTCCTTCCTATCAAAACAATTCCCATCCTGAGTTCTGCCTGGGAAGGGCCGTTCTCAGCCTCTCCTGTTGACAGCCCCTTAATACTCCTATAAATACCAAACATGATCCTTCTGCTGCTTTTAAAGCTGTCCTTGAGGAGGATGCTGAGACATTTCACTTGCATGAAGCACCCAGCAGCTATTCTCTCCCAAAGGTGTGTGAGCATCCAGGATCCATCCCCGCAGCTCCATCTCCCACATGGTCCTCCTGGACCATGTTCCTCTATGCTTAAGCAAAGCCAGGGAGGAAATAGCATTGTTAAGATAAAACCCCAGCATCTCCTTGTAGAAGCTGTGAAGTCTTTGCAGTCATGGAGGGTTTCAGGTATGCTGCTGGCCTGAGCAAAACGCGTGTGTCTCTGCATAAAGATGTGCACTGGTTATCATGGGTTGTTACCTATGGGCTATAGGATGCGGACCATGGGATATCACAGAATCCTAGAATGGTTTATGTTGGAAATGAACTTAAAGCTCATCCGGTTCCAACCCGTGCCACTGGGACACCTTCCACTGGAGCAGTGTGCTCCAAGCCCCTGTGTCCAACCTGGCCTTCAACACTGCAGGGATGGGAAGCAGATACTGCTCTCCCCCCAGCCCAGGGGTGGTCTCGGTCCCCACCTGTTTCTCTATTGACTTCACCCAGGGAGGATGTGGGTATGATTTGGGCAGCTCCTGCACCCATGGGCAGGCAAAGGGGCACCTCCAGTGGCCCCAAAGCACCCTGTGGGTCCAGGTCCTGGCAGAGGGAGGACACTCCAGACCAATCCCCCAGGATTTGCTCCCTGGCAAACAGGTTGCTCTTGGAGCTGTCAGAGGGGAGAAAGGCTCTCTCCTCCCCATGCCTGTCTCAGAATCCCAAGCTTCACCTGATTCACTGTTACATGGAGAAAAAACACCTTTTTCCTTTATCATGGTTTATTGCCCTTCATCAACATGGGGTAAACCCAGAGACATCCTTTTGTCCTGGTAGCAGTGGTGGGCACCCCCAGGAGCACGTTGGTGCCTGGTGCAGGTGAGCTGAGCTTGCACAGCTGAGGTCTCTAAACCCTATAACTGAACCTACTTAAAGCTGCAGCTTTGGGATAGCTGCTCCTTGGATGCTCAGTGCTGGAGGGAGGAGTGCTGAGTGCCTGCAGGTGAGGATCTCCCATCTTCCTCTCCATTCACAGCTGGATGTGGGGATACCATAGCATGGAGCTGCTGTGCTGGGGTAAACCCACCCCTGTTTCATGCAGGATGCTCCTGGGGCTCATTGTATGGTTTGTAGGAGCACAATTCCAGAGATGGTTGGGGTTGGAGGCACCTCTTCCAAGGCAAGGAAGCTGTCCAAGGCTGTGCCTAGTTGGGGTTTGGATATCTCCATGCATGGACACTGACAGCCTCTTGGGTCAGTCTCTGACCTCAGTGATCAGGTGTTTTCTCTTCCCATTGCAGCACTTTGACTGACAGCATCCTCCTTTTCTCTCCCAGGGTTCACTAACCCCTTCAACATCGACACCAAGAGACCTAAAATCATAGCTGGCTCCAAGGAAGCGTATTTCGGCTACACAGTGCAACAGCATGACATCGGAGGGAAGAAATGGTAAGTGAGCGCTGTGCTGGGTTCTGGAGGGGGGCATCTAAAGCAACCTACCCAAAACACTGGAATTCTCCTTCTGCTCCATCTAGCCACCAATTTGGGGTAGGCAGTGTTGCTGCTTGGAGGGAAACTGAGGTTTGCTCTTGGTGATGCTGGTGCCAAGCCAGCCTGGGCGAAAGAGAGAATAGAAACACTCTTCCTTTTGAAAACAGGAGGTTTAGATGGGGGATAACGGTGTGTTTTGTACCTGAGGGTGTGTGTGGATGGAGGGAGCTGTGCTGTGGCAGGTGCTGTGCATGGGGCTTTGCTCCAGGAAGGTCCATGATTCCTGGGGCCCCTTGGCCTCCAGTCCTTGCTGGAAACCCATCTGGGCTTTGGGTCGAGGCCATCCCCTTTAATACAGTTTCCACCGAGGAGCCGTGATCTGCAGAAGCGCTCAGACCTGCCCGCGTCCATCAGGAGCAAGGGAAGGGACTTGGATGGACTTTGTTCAGGTTTTGGGTTTCGTGGCAGGTTGTGCTCCTCGCCAGGGCTGGTCCCCGCTGGGGGATCTGCACAGATGTTGGCAGAGACCCTCGGTGCACATCTGGATGCTGCAGGGATGGGGGCAGCTCAAAGCCCCATCAAATTCCCTGCAGCTCCATGTCTGCAGAGCTGAAGGATCTGCCCTATGGGTGGATGACAGCAACCATGGGATTAATGAAGATGGATACCCCTGAAACTCAAACCTCAAACCTATGCTGATCTTTGGTGGACCCTGTCCAGTGTCCTCAAGCTGAGCTGTTTCACTGCAGAGAGGAGCAGGGAGGTTTGGTTTAACCTTGGTCTCCCCAGCTTCCATCAGCATGACCTGCTCACTGCTTCCCTAATGGAAGGTTGGGGCCAGCAGCCCAGGCACACTGTGGTGAGCCTTTCCACTGGCTCCAAGCCCCAGCTTCCCACAAGGATTGTGTGCTTTTCCCAAATGAGCCCGTGCATGCAGTTAATGGGGTGATGCTGATGCTGTGGGCTCTGTCTGAGCTCCAGTGTCCCCACTGCATCCCAGGGAGCTGTTTGCAATTAAACCTGTGCTGATGTTTCCGCTCTCTGGGTCACAGTTTCCTTCCAGCAGAGTTAATATTCATAAAGCTGTGAATGGTGGGATAAGGCTCAGCTTCCCACTGGGAGCATATGGACTGGGATAGGCTGGTAAGGGAGGAGGTTGCCTGGGGTGCAGCCCATGAAGCTGCCTCCGTCCCATTGCAGATATGGGTCCTGAAGGGTGTTTTAACACCCAGCATCCCCTCTGAGGTTCAGAGGCTCACATCTGTGTGATGGTGGTGCTCAAGACCCTGCTTCAGCTCAAGGCCAAGCACAGACTTGCTCATGGCCAGGCTTGAGTCTCCCCAGAAGCATGACTATACCATGTCTCAGAGCATCCTTGCTAAGCCATTGGGTGTTCAGTGTCTGCCCAGGCTGCTTTTGCTGCTCTGCAGAGATTTCTGCCCAAGGTGAGCTCTCTGAGGAAAGGCCCTATGGAGATTGATGGGAAACACCAACTTTTTACTATTTTCAGCCCAATTTTAGCCTTAGGTGCTGTTTTAAGCGTGATCCTGGCTGTGCCCTGGCAGAGGGACTGCAATTCCTGTGCTATCTGGGGGCTCTTATGCCTTTTCTCCCCCTCATGCCACCATCACTGATGGGCTGGTCAAGCACTGACTTCCCTGGGGACCAGCTAAGGAAGGGGTTTTCCTCCTTTCCCAGCAGGACCCTGGAGCAAAGACCATCTCTGGTTCATTTTGGTCCTTTCACATCTCTCCTACCAACACCAGGCAGGACCCAGCTGTAGTTTTCTCTTCTGTTGGTTCCCCCACATGAAGGAAGGGGATGCTCTGTGCACAGAGTGAGTGTGCATCCATACATAAGTACAGCATCTTTGTGAACGTGCAATTATGCCGTACAAAATGCCTATTAAAGATGTGTACGCAGTTAAAAATGAAGCCACGGTGACTCACTCTGGTTAAAGGATAAATGACTGAGCAAAGAAAACATCTATAGCATAAACCAAGGGAGTACAGATTGAGCAGGGCAATAGCTCTGCTGAGCCTCAGCCAACCCCAGGAGCTGGCAGGAGAAAGGGAGATGCAAAGATGAAACCCCAGATGCTGGTAGAAGCCAGATGAGCATCGTTCAGTATCATCCCAGAGGAGCTCAACAAAGCCTATGGAAATGCAGAAGTGTTCAGAGGAGCTAAATGGTTATCTCAGAAGGGGTTCCTATAGGAGTGATGGTTATAACAATGTGCAGAGACTCAGCTGCCAAATATCAAATGTGGAATCTGAGGACTTTGGCACCTATCCTTCAGTCTGAGCCTTTGAAAGCTGCTTTTGGCTGGTGTGGATGGCTTTAGAAGGGTTTCAAAGCAGCTTATATATACAGGCACATATATACGTATGTATGTGTGTGTGTAAAGACATATTTGAGTGTATACAAGCTCATATATCATATTCTCCTTCTCCAGGTATATATTTAGTTGTGATTATGTCCCTGTTTCTAATCTGGTGATGAAGGAGCCAGGTCGTTTGCACATGGGTCTGTAAGTGCAATCTCAATAGTGGAAAATGTGTGGGGAAAGAGGTTGGATTATTAAACTCCAGGGGGAAAGAAGTCTGGAATACACTGCTCAGAGAAAGCTCATCAATTAAAGGTGGCTTTTCTCTGCTCGCCATCTTCCAGAGCAGCAAGAGGCTTACAGGCTTCTTTCTCAACACGTTCTCTCCCTTTCATTAAGCTGGAGGTGCAACCCAAGTGCCTTCTCCAAGTATATGAATGGAAAGGATGACAACAGGCTACTGAAATTCACCCTAATGAGAAGAGTAGCTCCATACAGCAGCACTCAGGCAGTGGCTGCACTGCTCTGGGGTGCTCCTGGTGTAGGCAGGGCAAGTGGTACCCACGTTATGGGGTCTGAGCATCCCTGATGAGCATCATGGGGGAAAACTGGGGGGAGTGGGAGCTCCCTGTGCTTGGGTAAGGTGGCCTGGCAGGAGTTCGGGTTGAAGGAGAGTGAGTTACTGTAAGGGCAGAGATGATGCTGGTGTTGGTCTGAAGTGGTGAGCAGCCTGTCCCTAGTCATGCCCTGTTTCCTATCATTGTATGGGTATTTAGGGTGTGAATCTCACCAGTTCAGGAGGGCTTATTGCTGTAGATGGGTGTATCTGAGCAAAACAAGTGTGTTCAGACATGCAAAGAGTTTCCACAAATGGGATGTATGTCCCTCAAACGCGGAAGCTCCCCTCTCCATATATGCCCTTCTCATGCTGCTCATGGGTGTTTGTGGTCAACGCACTGTAATCACATGGATTTTGGGGGAAAATGTTCTTAGAGCTCCAGAATCAGGGAAAAAAAGGCAAAAATATCTGCTCCATCTTTCACCTCCTCTCCCAATTGCTTTTCTTGTTTCCCATCATCCCATAAGCAGGAACTGTGTCACTCCCTAAGGAAGGACAGAAGAATCCTTTCCCTGCTCCCACATGTGCACAGGAGGATGCACCGGCCACTGCCCTCAGCTTTCCATTGCCACCAGACACCCCAGCACAGAAGCAGGAGAGGGAAAGGAGCCTGGGGAGCAGGTTGTGCCTCCATGGAGCAGAGAGCAGCATCCGTGATGCTTCATGCAGCGAGTGCTGGGACTTGTGCCCTGTGCTGGCTTGTGCATCTGTGGATCGAAAGCTTCCAGCTATGTGAAAAATGAAGCTTGAGGAGAACTGGCTGTGGAAGGAAAACCCTGGGAATAAACAGCCATTAGCCTTCAGAAGCTGTAGAAGTAATAAACACAGCATTCCCAAGCTGGCTGTGGCCGGGCCTTCACTGATGCTGCTGGCAAGGTGGCAGGGCTGGGGAGCCGATGGGCTTCAAGGGATGCAGGTCCAGTGTTTGGGATGCTGGATGCTCTCCAGGTCCTCTCACCCTCCTGAGCTCATGTCTAGTGCTGTCCTGACCCTGCTTTGCAGCAAAGGGAGGTCTCCTTGAATCGCTCTATGCACAGCTCCCCACTGCCCTCAGCAAGAGCTCATCCTTGCAAGGCTAACCCCATTCCAAGGGTGCCTGGAATGGGGCATCCTCCTGAGCCCCATCCCCATGACTCCTCCAGGCACAGACATGACGTTTCCAGTCTGAGCCTGGCCAAAGGGAAAAAGGAGGAGGGAGAAGAGAGAGAAATCTGCTGGGTGGATTTAAGGCTATAATTGTGCTGATCTGGAAAAACAGTTAAAGGTTTGCTATTTCCCTACTACTGCGAGAGGCTTTCTTGGTTCCCATTCTCCCGTGGTTTGGCCGGTACCCGAGCAACTGGCTTATTTTGGTGAAAGGGTACATAACTGCAGAGCATTCCTCCGGCACAGGGATAATGTCTGCTCCCGGCTCTCCCTCCCACCGTGCCTGCAGGCACGGGCTGCCCACAGGGTATGGGACACTCCATCAGCCCACCCCATCTCCCATGGTAGGGATTGTCCCTTCTTTGGGACAATACGGCCTTTTTATCCCAGAAAACCCCATAGGCTTTGTTATGGCAATGCTGGGCTCTTTGGGACTGCTTTGCCTGGCACCTTCCCAGGGTGTCTTCGAGGACACAGGGCATCTGACATCCCTGCAGCAGATCTTCCTGGCCATAAAGCCCTGTGGTTATCACAGGCTCCAGGGCTGGTTTGCATCAGCTGCGAGGTTGGGGCCTTTCATTTCCTTCATGTGTTTTTAGAAAGCATTTGATCTACTCGGAGACATAGATGTGGTCCCGTGTTACTGCAGGGCTCGGAGAAGAGAGGGGCTGGCAGGAGGACATCCCCTTGCAGACAAACCAGCACTCTTTCAGCCTGTTACAAAGCAAGAAGAGGAAGGAAAGTGCTTGCCACTCCATCCAGCAAGGAGGCAAAGCTGCGCTGGGTGTTCTTGTTCTCAAGGGATCTGGTGGGCATCATGTGCAGAAATGGGGATTGGGGCTCCACAGCAAATCCAGCCGGTGGAGAGCAGCTACTCAGGGAGACCTGAGAGCAGCTCCAGTGCCTGAAGGGGCTACAGGAAACCTGGAGAGAGCCTTTGGCCAAGGGATGGAGGGATAGGAGAGGGGAATGGCTTTAACTGCCAGAGGGGAGACTGAGATGAGCTCTTAGGCAGAAGCTCTTCCCTGTGAGGGTGCTGAACAGAGGTGCCCAGAGAAGCTGTAGCTGCCCCATATGTGGCAGTGCTCAAGCCCAGGCTGGTTATGATTCCTGGGCTCCCAGACATCCCAGCAGCCTCTCTATCCTGCCTGGCCCCTGCAAAGAGGGGCAAATCTCCTCTGTCTCAACCCTGTGGGTTTACCAGAGGCTTTTCCTAACCTCCTTTGCTTGGTGTGATGCACGGGTGGGCTTTCCCCTTTGAGGTGCACCAGGATTTTGAGGAAGAGCTGGAGGAGACCCCCTAAGGCCAAGTCCTTGGACCGCAGAGGAAAACTGTCTCCTTGGTGTTTTCTAAGGCATCCTCATTGCATCATAGCATTAGCATCCATTCACCAGTGCCCCTACTATAATGAGGCTGGAGGTAGATACACACTGAGTCCTGCTGTGCTGCCACAATATGTGTGTGCTGCTCACTTAGGACCTCTATGGAGGAAGAGGGTCTTGGTCCTTCCCATCCTCGTTATTTACCCATTGAAAGCCCTTTGCATTCACATCTTCATTATTTAGAGCTTGGGGGACTTGGTGCCTTGATCCAAGGCAGCTGGATTGAGCTGATATTAGAACTAGTGACCCCACAGTGCCTCCAATGCAGAAATTCATGGGTAGGGGACCAACCCAGACACTGTTAAGTGGTGATAATGGGTGACTGGGGAAAGCAAGAGGCACCAGGCAAGAACCAGAGTCAGAGACAGGCGTTTGCTTTGGAAAGCTGCAGGAGTAAGCCAAAGACCACAGAGTCCTGAGGAACACGTGCAGCCTACAGGAAACATGGAGCAGCAAATCCCTGCACCGCACTGGAAACCCACGGCCAGGCCAAGAATCACTGAGAGGCCTCGCCTGTAAACACCTCTTTATTGCAATAGCCCTAAGTACGAGGGAACAAATTACAGCAGGAAAACCAAGCAAGTACCATTACTGCTGACCACAGTGAGCTGCTCAGACAAGCTCTGCAGCACCATCAGATGCTATTTTAAGTGGAGCGCCAGTGATTTTGCTTACTGGGATGTTGTGGCATTGCTGCAGCATCAAGCAGGGCTCAGACCCTGCTTGTGCCCATGTCCTGGTTGCTGGGTCCCCTCGGGGCTGTCCCCATGACGTGGCTGTTTGGTGTGGAGGGAGATGGTTCACCAGGTCCTGCTCGGACATGGGAGGGGTTTGCAGACGTGCTGTGGGAATGGGATGTGTAATTAGGAGCATCATTCCCGGCTTGGCCTGGCGTGCACAGCAACTGAGGAATTATAGTCATATTTGTGTTTCGTTTTGCAATGAGAGGGTTTGTCCTAAAGCAGGAGAAATGCTGATCAGCCTTTGAAAGGATAACAAGCAAGGGTGCTCATGAGCATCAGTGGCACATGGACACCTTCTGCAGGCAGAGAAATGCCCTAAACAGCCCCAGATGTGTGGATGGAGCACTGTGGTGTGAGGCTGTCTATTAAGTAGTTAGTAGATGGTTTATTAAGGTTGTCTAAGGGCTCAAGGCCAGGTTGGATGGGGCTAAGAGCAACCTGCTCCAGTGGAATGTTGTGGCAGGGGGGTGGAACTGCTGAGCTTTAAGGTCCTTTCCAACCCAAACCATTCCATGATTCTATTAACTGGGGTAACACAGGGAGACTGAGAGCGAGTGATGCGCTCCAGTGCCCATCAGCAGCTCCATCCTGCGTGGTCTCTGCTCCTCAGCAGAGCTGTCTCCTATTTAAAGATGAGGAATAGACCAGGGGTTGAACAAATGATTTGCCAGAAGCTGCACAGAAAGCTGTCAGCCCGTTCTCAGTTCCCACATCCTCCTGTGCCCCTCTTCAACCCAAGAGCCCGTTCTCAGTTCCCACATCCTCCTGTGCCCCTCTTCAACCCGAGAGCCCTTTCTCAGGTCCCACATCCTCCTGTGCCCCTCTTCAACCCAAGAGCCCTTTCTCAGGTCCCACATCCTCCTGTGCCCCTCTCATTGCCTCCCCCACCATTTCAGCCTCTCTGGAATCCCACTAGGGCTCTTTTCCATCAATGTGGACAAAAGCACTTGAAGGTCCATTCCTCTGTCACACACCCTCAAGGAGCTCCGATCCCGTTTAAAGTTTTCCATAGCTGAGCCCTCCCTTTCCTGAACCTCCTGAATCACTTCTTCATCCCATTCCATCTTGACTAAATTAACTGCAAGTGAATTTGCCTTACAGGAGATTAAGTGTCCCATTGATTGAAAAATCCTGTGAGAAGTATAGCATTCCTTCCCTGATCCCTGCGTTCCCGGCTCACCAGTGGGACATACCTTCCTTTCCTGATTTCTTTCCATTTCATCAAGATAACTTCAGGCTCAAAATGAGCTTTTTGATGTCTCCTCAGTGCACCCAGGGAGCCTGATGTGCCAGGGGAGGGTTATTCCATTAAAGAGTCAGGAATCTGCTAGATGCAGAATGGTTGAGGGGTCTGTGGGGGATGCTCAGGTTGGGGTATGGGATCATTGTGTGTATGAGGCACAGGGCTGAGCTACATTTGGGCAAAGGTGCTGCTTAATACAGCCCTGGCTGGAGAAAGGGCTGGGAAAAGCTAACAGTACTTATAGGGCAATGGGTAGAAATTAGCAATTAATGCAATAGAGAATAATAAATGAAGATGAATAGGGATGGAATAACTGGAGCAGAACCAGAGCCAGCCCTGTCAGTTGGATGATGGGATGCTGGGGATGGGCACATCCTTTTGGCTCCATGCAGGAGCCTGGGGGTACATCCGTGGATTCTGAAGGGATGAGCCCTGTGACAGAATTCCCAGGGAAACTCTGGCTTCTGCCTCATTGATGCCTTCAAATGAGGGATGGATGTTGCCAAACATCATTTACTAGGTTCATTACCAAGATAACTGCGTGAATTAGTGCCTGGGACACGGGGAATTTCACCAGATCATGTTTTGACTGAGAGAAAAACCCCAATAACTCAATGAGCTCTGAGCTGCTGTGATTTTAATTGTCTCAGACACTGACGCATGGCAGTGGCTCGGGTTGTGCGCTGCACGCATTGCTCACGTGTACCAAACCCCTTTAAACCGGTGCTTAAAAGAGATGCAAATTGAGTTTAACACATCATTTTGATGTCTGCAGCCCGGGCAGGGCACCAGGAGCAGGCCTCAGCATGGGGGCTTTGCTTGCAAAGCAGAAGCTGGGTTTCCGCTCCGCTGGCTGCGCTGAGGCTCCGAGTATTTCCACCGACAGCCTGGTTTTCCTTATTTCTCTTGTTTTTCCCCAGATGAAAGTTAAAAATACATCCTCAGACATGTTGCTCTGAGCAGTCTGTGACTATTGCATTTCATCCCCTCTTCTATTTTGCTTTTGTTGTCCCCATACGGAGCGCATGAAAAGGAAGGCGAGGGTGGGCTTGTTTGGTTCTTATTTGCTTTTAAGGCTTCGTTTATTAGCCAAGCCATGATGCAAGGGCCGGCTGCTGCTGAGGCTTTGCTTGTTTAGCATCAGGCTGTGGTTGATGGGGGGGATTGTCACCCTTTGAGGAGATTTGGGGTGACCCAAGGGTGCACAGAGGGGAGGAGAGTGGTGATGGAGCAGGGCTCCCTGCTGCAGTGAGGTGCTCTGATTGGATTTGGGTGATTCGGAATGGAATCTTTCCTTTTAACAGAAAAACAACGTTTAGAGCACAGATTCACAGACCACAAAGTGAAGGAAATGGTTTGCAAGCAGCCTGTGAGCTGGTGAGCAGAGCAGCAGCTCTGAGAGCCCACTTTGGGGACCACTCACAGCATCCTTGCGACCGGCATCTTTCAAACAGCTGGAAAAGCCTCTTCCCGAGCTGCCAAGTTTCCATGAGGATTTGACAGCTTCAGCTAATGAATCACTTAAATTTAACTGGAAAGGGAAAACAATTCCATTGTCTTTGGGAGACAAGAATTCTGGTTTCATGAGCTCCACATTGCTGGCAGTGGATGTGAATAGTTGGGCTGTCTTGGAGCTCCCAGCCCTGACGTGGGGCTGGGAGCTGGGGGAATGTGGTCTGCCCTCGTCACTGTCTCACATCTGGATGAGATGCTTCAACCTAATAACAGCTGGTGCTCAGGAATATTTATTTATAGGGAGTGTGATAGTATTAATATGTGGATGTTAATCAATGGGAAAGTCCTGTGTGGGATTCCAGAGGGGGAGGTACCTCAAGGTGGAGCTGCTCTGAGAAGTTCATCTGGAATCCCATTTATGTTAAAGCTTTGGGGATTAGGAATTAGGAAAGGAGAACTTTAACTTCTCAAGGGTCTCAACCTTTATTTCTTTTCATCTTCAAGTTCTTTTTCCCTCCCACATTTCACCTCTTCCATCTTCCCCCCATGTCTGACCATAGCAAATGGGTATTGACAGTGTGGCAGAGGGGCATGGGCAAACTCCTTGGAGAGGTCAGGGAGAAGGTACCAGATTCCCTGAGCTTCTGGATGCCATTGAGAACCCCTCCAGATTGTTATTGTCCCCTCATTGGTATCCTCATTAGCAAAGAAGCTGTAAGACAGGACGTATTTCCATGAGAATCCTTGACAGCTGCTTAGGATTTGGAGCTTTTAATTTGGTGGCAATTCCATTTTATAGTGATGGAATAAAAGAATGAGAGTTCAGGGTCTTTGTAGAAGCAGCAGCTTAAAAAATGACCATTTCTGGTCTAACAGGGGACATCTGTGCTGGAGACAGATGCTTTGCCAGCTGCTGGATAGGGTGATGCAGAGCAAAAGAGATCCTGTTTATCCGGTGATCCACCGATAGGATTTTGACAGCAAAAACAAAGCAGTGGAGCAGATTTATTTTGGGCAAACACATTGGGAGCAGAAGATGCCAATAACTCGTGGTTGAGGGTATTTTTGAACTAGCCTGGAAGGAATGGTCACATTCCTCAGGTCCTGCTCTCCTCCTCCTTTGGTTTGCTGCTTTGTGCCGGTTTGGTCAAGTCTTACAAGTGAAAAACACCTCTGATGTCCCAAATGCAAAACTTACTTGTGGATCCCAGTGTGAGCTGCTACTACTGCTATATCATATTCACAGCATCATAGGCTGCTTCGGGTTGGAAGGGACCTTAACACTTACCCAGTTCCAACACCCTGCCACAGGCAGGGACACCTTCCACTAGAGCAGGTTGCTTCAAGCCCCTGTGTCCAACCTGGCCTTGACCACTGCCAGGGATGGGGTAGGATGTTATTATGTATTATTAGGATATGAACTCTTCATTTGGTATCTGATGGGCATTACTTCCAAGCAGCACTGAGTCATCATCCCCAGCTTATTGCTGCTGCTGTCATGGGAAGGGGGAGTTGAATTAATGTGTTTACTGCTTGCACTGACTCAGGTCAGGGGAGCGGTGGTGTCCCCTCTCCTGACACCTCCTGAGCCAAGGCAGGGTCTTGGGCTGGGAATTCCTTGTCTGTGGTTCATTCCCACACCTCCCATTGAGCCCCTGGGCACTGATGGACTCCTCTTTCCCACAGGCTGGTGGTGGGAGCTCCCTATGAAACCAATGGCCAACAGAAGACCGGAGATGTCTACAAGTGCCCTGTGACCAGTGACACCCATAGCAACTGCACCAAACTCAACCTAGGTACTGCATGTGAAGGGGGGAGCTGGGCTTGTTGCCATTGCTTTGGCATGTAAAGATGCACCCTCTTGTCCCAAAAGGGCAAAACTGTCCCCAAAAGCAGGAGGACTGCATGTTTTAGGAGGACTTTTAACTAAGGAATTCTTGCTACTCCTAGTGCTGAGCTTTAAGCAATCTTAGGGTAAAATCAAGCAAATCAGAAGGAAGAAAATAAATTATTTATTTAATATAGCTTAAACTGGTTTATGAACTGATCAGAATGAGCTTATCAATGGATAAAGGTCCCTCTTGCAAATACCTGGCTGCACATGGCAGTGTCTGTGTTCCCTCTTCAGGAGATGCTCAGACAATGGGCCCATGAAGCAATTCCCTGGACAAAGGCACTTTGCTCCCAGGATCCAGCCTGCTCCCATGGCTTTGGTACTTGGGAATAACCACCCAGCCCCACCACCCCTGAGCCCCATCAGTGTTGTCACAGCAGGAGGGACCCCATAGTTGCTCCAATCCCACAGACATCCCAATCCCATCTCTTTCTCTGGGTCTCTTGGTCTGGTCTAGCACCAACCATGCCAATACCTCAATGTCAGGACATGCCCTTCGCGGAGTGAGGCAACTGATGGGCACATCCTCATCTCAACAGGGAGCGTGAGAGCCTGGGACTTTCACATGGTCCTGATGGGCATCTGTGGAGTTAGGGGCAAGGTTTTATCATTGGAGCAGTTGTTCTCACTTCATTTTTCATTATAATGAATCTGAACTGTCCTGGTTCCTACCAGAGTTGATAAAGGGAGGAGGAGATCTGAATCCTCTGCAGTATTTGATGGATGGGCTCTAGATGTTCAAAGGTTTTTTAAATGCAGTTTTCTTTTTTCCTTTTTATGCATTCTTTTCTGTGAGAACATCGCTATTCTTCAGGAGATAAATCTCTCGTGTGTGTAAATTTGACTCTTGCTAAAAAAGCAATGTTTCCTCCATTGAAAATGGGTCTTAAATGAAATGATTGACTCCGTGAACACATCCTATTTGATTTATTCCCAACCCATTCACGTGTCTGCAGTTGGGATGCTGAAGGGTTTATGCCGTGGGATCAAACCCCTTCTCCTCTGGCTTTGCTGCGGTGCATGCCCATGGTGGGCTGAAGCAAGCTCAGGGTTGTTCTGCAGGGGAGAAGTGAGGGTTGTTGGAAGCTGCTCCACTTCAGGCTGAGCTCCTTTGAGCTCTGTGTTATAGATCTCAGGTTTTGAGCCTCCCCTAAATTTAAACCTCAGCAAGAAGGTTCCAAAGGCCACATGCAACAAAGCCAACCCCCAGTTTTGCAGTTAGTTGTCCAGTTTCCTCCCTCTCATACAGCACATAGAGCCCTGGGTCACAGGGTGCTGCATCGCCTTGAGCCCCCACGTAGAGGAATGGCAGTGTTTGTGTCACAGCTCAATGATATTGGCATTAACAGGGCTGCCCTGGGGGCTGTTCCCAGTTTCTAGCTTGTGAAACATGGGAAACAAAAGCGATGCACAATGATAAATCAGTCACTAAATGCCTGCTGGTCAGGCAATAAGCCTTGAGATGCTAGAGCTGCACAGAGAGGGGTTTATTCCCAAAGACTGACAGTATAAGAGATGCCATCTCTGGCTCACAGCCTCATTCCGTAGAAGACTTTTCTCTTTCTCAGTTGTGGCATCCGAGGGGGAAAACCAATTCTCATCTTGATGCTTCCAAACTTAATCAAAAGCACAAAGTCTGCAGTGTAAGCAGGCAGAGACCACTCCTGCAGCACCCGGCTGGATCCCCTTTGCTCCAGAGATGATGGGGAGCACCACAGGGATGTGGGATGGGTGCTCAGCATCCCTGCTCAGCAGTGGTCCCTAACCTCATCCTCTCTCCGAAGGACGGGTAACGCTCTCCAATGTCTCCGAGCGGAAGGACAACATGCGCCTTGGCCTCAGCCTGGCCACCAACCCCAAGGACAACAGCTTTCTGGTGAGGAAAGGGGGCTTTTACAACAGCGTGTAACGCCAGATGCATGTACAACAGTGCAAAAACCCAGATGTATGCACATCAGCATGTAAATGCATGCAAACACACCTCTCAGTGTGTTTATACACATGCTGCACGCACTGCAGGGCTCAGAACCTCACCTCCCATGGGGAAAATGATGCCAAAGGAGAGGACAGCAGCGAAGCGGCAATAAAAAGCGGCTGTTTCCAACCCATCCCTGATGCTTTATTTCCCTCCCCAGGCTTGCAGCCCTCTCTGGTCCCACGAGTGCGGGAGCTCCTACTACACCACAGGGATGTGCTCCCGGGTCAACTCCAACTTCAGGTTCTCCAAGACAGTGGCTCCGGCTCTGCAGAGTACGGGAATCAGTGGTGTCCTGCAGCTCTAACACCGCTTTGAAGCCCGAGGGGATTTCTGCTTTCTAATCCCTTCAGCCCCATTGAGAAAACAAAGAGATGTCAGTGTTTGAGAGGAGGCGAGAGAGCAGAGGAAATGATTGCAGGGAAGTGATTCAAAGGGGGATACAGACACAGACATCTGGTAAACATTTTCCTTGGGACTGACACTCGGGGAAGACAAAACCCACCTTCTTCTTCCAAAGCTGGAAATAAAAGTATCCAGGGCATTTTATCAGCACCGCTAGGAAGGCAAAATAGGGAAAGAATTCGGACCTTGGCCACTCCAAACAAAGTGCTCATTGACTGAAAGCTGAATAGCTTGGCCCAAATCTGTGAGTTTGGTTACGTGATTTCATTCTGAGGTATTCAATAAGCTTCCTAGCTTTCCTGTAACAGGTAATAAATTGCAGAAGCCTGTCCTACAGCATCAGGGCTCCTTGTTCAGTTGGGCATAGGGTGTGATGTCCCAGCTCCATCACCTTTTTGGTGTAGATTAATTCGCATGGCATAGAGCAGGGCATGGGAAAATGAGACCTCTGGGTGGCAGAAGCAGTAAAGGCAAAGCCCACCATGAGATTCTCAGTGTCTCGTCCCTCTTCATGGCCAGGAGATGCTTTTAGCCCTTGCTGCAAAGGGCAATTGGTGTTTTAGGGGGAAGCATGTGAATGAGCATGGTGTTATCATTCAGTAAGCGGGATGCAGAGGTTCCTGGGGTGAGCAGGGAATCGCAGTGGTAGCATGCAGCTGAGGATCACAGTGATGGAGTGACCCCCGTGTGACTCCAGTCCATAGATGTGCTGACCCATTAATGCCTATAGTAGATGGAAAGGGCAGAATATAAATGTGTCCCTGCAAAATGCAGCATCTTCTGGTTTTCTACAACTTTCCTAAATAACACTGTGAAGTATAAGGAAGACAGATGATGCTGAGCAATTCTCCCCAGTCGACTGCCTAAATCCAGAGCCGAGCCCTGGGGTCCTCGCTGGGGTTTTTGGCTGCCTCTCGCACAGGATTTAATGGGGAGGGGAGGAAATGCCCGCCTGGTGTTCTATGGCGAGTTCAGGCAGGGCTGAGGAGTGACTCAGGGGGAAAGCATTGCTCTGCGGGAGGAACGGAGGCCGGATCCTTCCTGCAGGGGCCACTCTTTGAAGTATGCAATGATATTAGACCGGATAAAGGATTAAATCTGAATCAGGAGAGATGCAGCTGAGTGTTATTCTTAGCAAGTTATCTAGTCCTTTCTCAGCAGAGAGGATGCTTGTGGCTTCTCTCTACCTTGCTGAAGCCCAAAGCTCCTTATAATGATATCAATAAGGCTTTTTCCCAAACAAATCATAAGAGCAAGCACCTGACTGCGAGGAACGAAGCCGTAAACCTCCCCTTTGTGAGCGTTGCCAAAAGCTCCCAGTAACACCCCATGTGTTTTTCACAGGATGCCAGACGTACATGGACATCATCATCGTCCTGGATGGATCAAACAGCATCTATCCTTGGGTTGAAGTTCAGCACTTCCTCATTAACATCTTGAAAAAGTTCTATATTGGCCCCGGCCAGATACAAGTAAGACCCTGCACAACTCGTGTGTGCCCCCCCGTGTCACTCCGAGTCCCCTGGCTGTGCTCATGGGCCCTTTTCGATGTCCCTTTTCCACCAATATGATGCAATTGGTGCTGTGGGTTCTCAAAATGACCTTTCAGTGTATGGATTTTAAAGCTGATCCCAAGGAAATACCTCTCACATTAATGAGCTATGGAGAGAGCAGCTCCCCGCATCCCAGCCAGGCACAGGAGGGTGAAAGCCTATGGAAATATAGAAGTATGTCCTTGTGCCAGTGCAGCCGTGAATTGATTTCCCTCCTCTTCCTATAAGTAATCATGGGCTGATGTGGGCCGGGATTTGTGCATAGATAACACAAATACCCCCGTGTTTAGTCCCACCTTGAGATGTTGGGGGTCTGCACTAAGGCACAGCACATCTGCATCACCCCAAACCTTTATAGCCGGGGAGGAGGGGGCTGCCAGGGAATAGAAATACATTTGAGCATTATCTATGATCCCATAGAAGGGGAAACTGGAGCAAATGGGGACAGAGGGATTGATTGTAAAAGTGTTATTTCACGTGGCTGACCAAGTGGGCAGCCCCCGGCAATGCAGCAGGTTATGGCATCCTTTGTGGTATTCCTTTAACCCTCAGGTTGGAGTTGTTCAGTATGGGGAAGACGTCGTCCATGAGTTTCATTTAAATGACTACAGGTCTGTAAAAGATGTGGTTGCGGCTGCCAGTCACATAGAGCAAAGAGGAGGTACAGAAACCAGGACTGCCTATGGGATAGAGTTTGCTCGGTAAAAACCACTCACCTTCCTGTTCGTTCTGAGAGCAAGTTTAAAATCACCGTGCAGTTTTCTTCCCTCTCCCCCTCTGCTGTTTCTTGATGCTTACAAAGCACCAGGCTAAAAATGCTTCTGCAAAGGGGCTCTGTCCTCAATTAGTGCTTTATCGAGGATGCTTTGCAAAACCGCTCCATCCTCACTTGCGGCTGGACCAGAAGGAATCATAGGAATCCTAGAGTGGTTTGGGTTTGAATGGGAACTTAAAGCTCATCCACTCCGAACCCCTGCCATGGGCAGGGACACCTTCCACTGGAGCAGCTCCGAGCCCCTGTGTCCAACCTGGCCTTGAGCACTGCCACATATGGGGCAGCCACAGCTTCTCTGGGCACCCTGTGCCAGCGCTCAGCACCCTCACAGGGAAGAGCTTCTGCCTCAGAGCTCATCTCAGTCTCCTCTCTGGCAGTTAAAGCCATTCCCCTTGGAAGCCACAGACTGAAAATGCTTCCTCTCTCTGGAAGCACCCAGGGCTGAGCTCTCAGCCCCCAAACATCCTCAGTATTCCTGATGCAGATTTAGGGCATTTTCCTTATGAAAAGCTCCTCTCCTTCAAGAGTCCCACTCCACTGTGGATAAAACTCCTGTTTAAAGCCCTACAGTCCCAAGGGTCCCAATTGCTCCTCCCCAAGGGCGATCAGCCCAAGCACCCCTTGAGGTGTTCCGATGGGGCACACATCTGGGCAGCTGTGGGTGCTGTGGCCTGGCGAGGCTGAGCAGCCCAGGGCATCTCTTCAATTGCAGCTCGGAAGCGTTTCAGAAAGGTGGCCGGAAAGGGGCAAAGAGAGTAATGATTGTAATCACAGATGGAGAGTCGCACGACAGCCCAGACCTGGAGAAGGTGATCGAGGACAGCGAGAAGGACAATGTCACCAGATACGCCGTGGCGGTAGGTGACAGCAAAAGCCATCTAGAGCTCAGTGATGCTCATGCACCCCAAGGCAGCAGGGCTGGCAGTGTAGCTCATCTCCATCTCATCCAGAACCTCAACAGGGGTCCTTGCTGCTGGTCCTGCTTCCAGTGGGATGCTTGGCTCTGGATTCAGCTTCTGAAGCAGGCACCATGGCCAGGGACAGGCAGAACCCCCAGTTACATCAGGCACCCAAATTGCATGAGATGTGCTCATCCTGGGCTGCTTGGATGAATTACAGTAGCTCCTTGGATTACTCTCACAATGAGGTGTCAGGTGCTAAGGCTGTCAGGTTCATTCCACACAGTCACCCCTCAGGTGCTTCGGGATGGTTTTATCCAACACACCAACACCCCTGAGTCTTGCTTTTCTCTTTCAAACCTAGGTATTGGGTTACTATAACCGAAGAGGAATCAATCCCGAAGCCTTTTTGAATGAGATAAAATTTATAGCGAGCGACCCGGATGACAAGCATTTCTTTAATGTCACAGACGAAGCAGCACTTAAGGACATTGTGGATGCTCTGGGGGAAAGGATATTTAGCTTGGAAGGTGAGTGATGCCTGATGTGTCCTGGCTGTCAGTCAGAATTTGCATGGTTCACATCAGGGGTTTCCTTAATACCTGTTTGGCACAGAACCTAAGATCATGCTTTGAATGGCCTCATACATAAGGAAACATCTTTAGTTTGAGTGCATCCTTCAAGGCTCAGAAGCACAGATCCCCTCCATCCAATGAACACCCCTCATCCTGCCCACTGCTCTTTGCAGAGCTGCAGTGGCTTCACCCAGTTGCAATTGGGAAGCACAATGCTCCACATCCATGTTTTTGTGTGATGTGGATGAGAACAGCGCCAGTGCAGAGCTCCCAGTACCTGTTAGAAGGAGGATTTTGTGGAATCGTGGTGATTTAGGGAGAAACAAGCTCATTTGCAGCAGTTGAGGTCCTTTGTGCTCCAGGTGCGGTAGAGGTGGATGCTCAGCCCCTCCAGGAAAGCAGAGCTCTCCATTAAATACAGATTCCTGCTTTTTTTTATAGGAACCAACAAGAATGAAATCTCCTTTGGACTGGAAATGTCCCAGACTGGTTTTTCATCGCATGTTGTGGAAGTAAGAGAGGAAATGTGGTGGGAGTTTTACTCCATCCCATGCAAGAGGGCATCCCTGTTCCTTTATCATCACCATAATGCATCTGGCTTATCCCATGAGGAAGGACCAGTGCCTTCCTTAGGACCAGGCTCCAGCAGCTCCTTCCAATGCATCTTGGAAAGGACATGCTGGGAAGTGCCATGGAGGAAAGCGCTTGTTGATGGTGGGATGTGTTGGGTTGGTCCTCTTCCACCCATGGGTTCTGCAGGCTGGCAGGTCCAAGGGAAAAACCAGCAGGGATTTGTGCTTGGGCTTTCCGGGGGAGGAAAAGCATGATGGAAATATAGGAATGGGATGGAAATGTCACTCCAGCATGGTTGAAACTCTTCATCTTTCCAGGTGTGCTTTGGAGAACGGTTTGCTTTCTACACGTGTCATTATTATTGTAGATAATTACAACGTTATACATTATTATTATGTATTTCTTCCCAGAGAAGCTGTGGCTGCCCCATCCCTGGCAGTTTTCAAGGCCAGGTTGGACACAGGGGCTTGGAGCTGCTCCAGTGGAAGGTGTCCCTGCCCAGGGCAGGGGGTTGGAGCTGGATGAGCTTTAAGGTCCCTTCAGCCCAAACCATCCCTCGCTTCCATGTAGTCTGGAAGTTGGCCTTTTAGGGACCCCCATGTGTGTTCGCAAACAAAAGCATCCCACTGGGTCCTCTCATCCACCTCAGCATGATCCGACTTTGCCCATATGGGAGGCAGGGGGGAGAATTGCCTCCCCTTGGCTGGAAATCCCCTCCAGCTCCTCCTGCTGTCCCACAGGACGGGATCCTGCTGGGAGCAGTGGGTGCCTATGACTGGAACGGAGCCGTCCTGAAGGAAACCAGCAGCGGGAAGGTCATTCCCCTGCGGGAATCTTATCTCCAGGAGTTCCCGGAGGAGCTGAAGAATCATGGAGCGTACTTAGGTAAGAAAGCTGACTGAGGCTCTGCTGCCAGGGCTCAGGTCGTGGTTTGATGCTTAATAGTAGGAAACACAATGTGTTTCTCACGTGACTCATAGCAGCCAGTGCTCCCAGTGTCGGAGCCTATGCCTGCCTCTTTGCGAGCTCCCATTGGACCTGTGTTGCGCAGGGATGCAGCGTATTTGAGCATCCTCACCTGGAAAGAGCCCAGTGTCGACAATGGTGAGCAGCACAGAAGTGCTTCCAGTGCAGAAGGAGCTCAGACACCGTTCAGCCCAGGTCATCTGCAGCACTTACTGGAATGGTTTAAAAAGCAGTGATGAAATTCCATGCCTAGAGAGGAAATACCTGCTGGGTTAATCCATTCCATGTGCGGCTGCTGAGGCTCCGCAGCAAAAATAACAGCCTGGTTATAAAACCTCCGGAGATGTGCGTGCCAGGATGAGCTGCCCCAGGGTTGGGATGCTGTGGGGTTGACTGCCAGCGTGTCAGGGTTATTCCCTGTGCTGGGAATACAAAGAGCCCCTGGAAGTGGGGGTCATCCCTTAGGGTGACAGCAGACTGCCTGGAGTGGGGATGGCTGTGGCTGTGCAAGGGAAATCCATGAGGGAGTGTGGGAGCTCAGCTGGGCTCTCTTTCCCATTGTCTGGAGTAGGAAATATGAAGGAAATGCTTGATTTCCTTAATATTCAGTATATAAAAGCGGAGCATCCCATCTCGCCCAGTGCTGGGAAAAGGGGATTTTAAGGCTGATGCTTGGTTTAGGAATATCCCTTGATAAAGGGAGTATTTAGGGGAACAGAGACCCCACATAGAGGCAATGTGCAGGGAAAGAGGTCCATAAACCCAGACAATCCCTAGAGATACTCAAAATTCAACCGGATGTGATCCCAAGTGATCTGATCCACCTTCATGATAGGCCACGCTTTTCTAATTAATTTCTAATATTTAATTTCTGATTTATATCTAATAATTTATTCTTACATATTTCTAATGATTTCTAATAACTTTCACTGACTGTGAGCATGGAGGACCTGGAGCTGCGTTTGAAACCAGGATTTTGCAGCTCCAGTGTTATATTCCTCCATAATCCCATCTGCAACCCCTGACAAGTGCTGCAGCCCAGCATGCAACGTGTGTTGGTGATCCCAGGGATTGCTCAGAGTCATTTGCTTACATGGGGTTATTTCCATAAGGACCCATGTGCAACGGTCCTGATGGATTCATGGCTCTTATCAGACTGTGAGTGTTGACATCAAGCATCAGCGAAGTCTTTCATGGTTTGGGATGCGGTGATGGAGGGGTCCCAAAGGAGCAGGTACCACGGCCTCCCGGTGTGCTCGACCTTGCTGGTGTTTGTTTAACTGGATGTGATCCACACAATAAAGCACTCATCCAGCCAGGAATTGGGCTTGCCTCAGTGAAAGAAGGGTTTTGCATGGCTGCATTAGAGAGCGCCAGAGCTCTTGGCTCAGGGTGCAGGCAGGACCTGAGCAGGTGGCTCAGAGCCCAAGGTCAGGCGCTGGGGTTGATGTGAATGGCTTTATCTGTGAGGAAATCTGGGTTTCTTGCTTCCTGAGCTGGGAATTGGCCAGAGCTGTGTCAGTAGCTGGGCGCTAATGGAGAACAGATCCCCAACGGACAGCGCTGGGAGCAGGGATGCGCAGCCATGCTCATCCCATGCCTGCCCCCTTCCAGGTTACACCGTCTCCTCCGTCATCTCCACCAGGCACGAGCGGATCTACGTCGCAGGAGCTCCCAGGTTCAACCACACCGGGAAGGTCATCCTTTTCAGCATGCACAACAACAGGAACCTCACCATCCACCAGGCGCTGAAGGGAGAGCAGGTAAAGCCTGCCGAGGATGCGGCATGGGTTAACCCATGTGGCACACACGCTCATCCATCGGTCCTCACCCTTTGTTTATGAATTGTCTGGTTTAAGTAGCCCAGCACAGCAGCACACCCATGGGATGCCATGGCTGTTGCTGCATCCACAGCTCCAAACCCCATAGCTGCAGCAGGGGTTGAAATGCCCCCACCGGGGCAGTGCCCCTGCGTGCCAGAGCATTGCCCCCATCCCTTCCTCTGCCTCCTCCAGATCGGTTCTTACTACGGCAGCGAGATCAACTCCCTTGATGTCAACGGCGATAGCATCACCGATGTTTTGTTGGTGGGAGCCCCCATGTACTTCAGCGAGGGCAGGGAGAGGGGCAAGGTCTATGTCTACACCCTGCGGGAGGTATGTGGCAGCACCACGGAGCGAGCCAGGAACACCACAAGGGTTGGGTGCCAGCATAGGAACTGTGTCTGCCCCTTGTGCCACCTCCCGGGGCGGCTGCAGGCTGTGTTCACCCACCAGCTCCCATCAGACACCGCAGGGCATGGCAGCACTGCCCAAGGGCGGCAGAGCTTGGCATTGCCTCTGGTTTGGAGTAGGATCTGTGTGTTTTCCTTGTTTATAAACAATCCCAGGGGGTTTGCTCCCTGCCAAAGGGAATCCAGCCCGTGCTGGAGCGGAGCTCCATCATCTCAAGGCTTTGCTGCTCCCGGCTGGATGAGCTGCGCAGCACCAAGGAGGTGACACATGGGGTGCAAGGGAGGGTCTTTGCATCCCAGGGGTGTCTCCATGGAGAAAGTCTCCATTCATTTTTCCTCCCCTCCATGGGGCTGTGGGAAGCAGCAAGGTTTGTCCCTCCACCATCACTGCAGGGCACAGACAGGACATGCGCCATCCCCATCCCCTTCCAGTGCTCTGGGGCAGGACCAGCTTTGCTGCAGCCCCCAAACCTGGCTTAAACTGCAGTTTCTGAACCAAATCACACCGCAATGAGCATTCCCACTCTATATCCAAGGCTGCAGATCCTGCCTGCGGCAGCAGGAGTCCCCATAACCAAAGCACTACTTTTCATGCCATTATTTACACGGGTTGTTATAGAAGGAAGGCAAAGCTGATGCAGGGCTCGTGAGAGTCACCTCCTTCCCTATAGAAACTGCTCACACACACTGCATCATTAGCTTGCCTTTGTGGGGTTTCTCATCTCACAGACTCACTGCTGTTGGTTTGGGGTTGGGGTTTTGCCTTCTCTTTTTGGCTGCCCCTGCAGAACCGCTTCATTCCCAGCGGAGCCCTCCTGGATCTGCAGAGCTATCAGAATTCCCGCTTCGGCTCCTGCATCGCCGCCGTGCCCGACCTCAACCAGGACTCCTACAATGACCTGGTTGTTGGGGCTCCTCTGGAGGATGAGCACCAAGGAGCGATATACATCTTCCTTGGCTTCAAAGAGACCATCCTGAAGAAGTACAAGCAGGTATGGATGGCTCCTGCGTGCTTCGGTTGTCCTCATCCTCCATCAGATGTCATTTAAGGACTGATAGAGCACGATAAATCCACATCCAGTATTGCATTGGTAGTTCTTATTGCCAGATGTCTTCTCTTGCGAGGGGTGCAAGAGAAAGCAAACATAAGGTATGGAAAACATGTTGGAAATCAGGGGCAATGCTCAGCACTCGGTGCAATGGAATGCTGTAGATAAACTATTTCTCACATTTATAGAGTCACAGACTGGTTTGGGTTGGAAGGGGCATTAAAGCTCATCCAGTTCCAACCCCCCGCCACTTGTGAGAAGTAGTAAATATGCAGAGTAAATTCAACAGGAATCTCTGGATGGTGTATCCAAAGAGAAACTGCACTCATTCCCTGGAAAACTGTGGTGCAATGACTCAGGAAGGGGCATCTTCAGAGGCCTGGAGGAGGCTGGCATGGCAAACCCCTCCTTCACAGGCAGGGATGCTCCGGCTGGAAACCAGGCTGGATTCTCCCTTTGCCTTTCAGCGGATAGCAGCTGCGGACCTTGCGCCGGGGCTGATGTATTTCGGATGCAGCATCCATGGACAGCTGGACCTGAACGAGGATGGGCTCGTGGACTTGGCCGTGGGCTCCCTGGGGAATGCCGTGCTGCTCTGGTTAGCTGTGCCCTCCTCCTCCCAATGCTCCCTGCAATACGCTGCAATCTCCAGAGGGAAAGCTCATCTCCCAACAGTCTGACCCATCTTTCCACCATAACAACCCTCTGTCCAGCTGGGCAATGGGATTTCAATACCATTGGGTCCTGGAAGGATGTCAGAGTTGGTTTTGCATTGAATTTCATTATTAGTTCCCCAGGAGTCTCAGTCCAGCTCATTGATCTCTGCTGATCAGCCCAGGCTCCCCCTGCTCTTATTAAATAAGACCAGTTTAGTATTCCCAAACATTGAATAGTGGCTTGGAAAGAGCCTTGAAGCTGTTAGGATGGAGCGTAGCTGCACCCAGCAAAGATGGGCCACTCTGGGGTCTGCTGCATGCATGGAAGGGGCCACAAATCCTGCTCTTGGTGATGCTTCACCGGCATAAGCAGGAGGCAAATACGTGCAAGACATTCTTTGATGTTAGATTTGGTCTTCCTCAGCACCTTCTTGATGTTGGGAAGAGGGTGAATCTGGAGGTTTCTGGGTGCAGGATGCTTTAGATGTGCTGTGCATCCCATGCCACCGTCCATCTCTTGACCCTTGCTTGCCCTGCAGGTCCCGCAGTGTGGTCCAGATCAATGCCACCATCCACTTTGAGCCCCCCAAAATCAACATCTTCACCAAGGACTGCAAGCGGAACGGGAAGGATGCCACCTGCATGTCGGCCTTCATCTGCTTCACTGCTGTCTTCCTCTCAGCTCACTTCCAGACATCCAGTGTGGGTGAGTGCATGGCTGCTCACACTGTAAAAATCCCAATCCATGTGTTGTTTGGGTCTCCCTGAGGGAGCACCATGCCAAGGAAGACCATCCTGGAGCTTGACATGCCTGCAGGAGTGCACGTTACCATCTGCCACATCCATTTTTACCCTCAAACATGTCCCTATCCTGGCTCATGTAACAGGGATGGTGGCTCTGCCGTTAAGCATCACTGGGAAACACCCCAAGGATACAGCCTTACCCGTGATGTAACCTCTTCTCTCCCCTATTCCCTGGCCCAAGCTCTCCCACAGCTTGCCTTGTCATGGTATGTGTGACAGCGATGCCACCATCACCTTACGAGCCAGCAGGACAGGAGAGGATGTGCCTGGACCACGTCCTGCAGAGCTCGTCCATCCTCCCCACTGCAGCAGCAGGATTCATCTGCCGACCATATGTGCCCATTTCCCTAATATCCCAGGGAATCTCATTGAAGCTATTGGCCAGCTCTGCTATTAAACCCTTGTTCTATTAAACCCTTGCATATTGCTGTGACCCCAGGTCTACCTGGTGGGTGCCCGTGACTCAGCTGGAGGGAGGGAAAGCAATAGTGGCTGCAGATAGCAAACACTGTCCTAAGCAAATCAGATCCCAAGGCAAGAACCCTGATTTGCCCTATGAAATCCAGAGTTTTCCCCCCAACTGCTGTCTTTGCTGAGCTTGCAGGGTAAGAAGCTGAGCGTGGTTTCCTTTGCCTGTTTAATGTCACACTTGTTCTTACCCAGAAGAGCCTCCCCATGGATGGTGTGTGCTGGAGGGTGATGGCTGCTCTTTCCTGGTGCACATTTTGCATCCCACTGCATGCGAATCCCACCCTGCTTGGCACTGGGTTGGGAACCTTTGGTTTCTGTTCAAAAGCACTGCAGGTGGTGAATGATCTCCAGTAAAGCACCTAGGGAAGTGCTTCAGGGTATGATACCTCCAGGAGAAAGCTCCAGGGTACAGTCCCTTCAGCATGCGAATATATGAGGCAAATAAATAGATATCCTGCACAGGTTTTGCACTGTCTTGTAATAATGTGTTTTTAATGCTCATCATTTGACTTGGAGAGAAACTGGTATTTCTTTTGGCAACTTTCTTTGCCCCAAAGAAATGCATGCTAGAAACAGGCGACACTAACCTGACCTGCCTGGTTTTCCTATAGTGTGCTCCTTGCCACACTGCTCCCAGCAATAGGGGATTGAGTGCACAAAAGCCCATTTCTCTGACCCAGCGTTGCTATGTGGTAATGGTACGGTGTGGTGCTGATGGCACTGTGTGTGCTGATGGCACTGTGTGTGCTGATGGCACTGTGTGGTGCTGATGGGTGCTGTGTGGTATTGATGGCACTGTGTGGTATTGATGGCACTGTGTGTGCTGATGGCACTGTGTGTGCTGATGGCACTGTGTGGTGCTCATGGCACAGTGTGGTATTGATGGCACTGTGTGGTGCTGATGGCGCTGTGTGACACCGATGGCACTGCTCTCCTTCCTCACAGTGCTGCGGTACAACACCACCATTGACGAGCGCAGGTACACACCGCGGGCTCACCTGGATGAGAGTGCGGAGCGGCACACGCAGAAGGAGCTGATGCTGCTGGCAGGGCAGGAGCACTGCGACAGGCTCCACTTCCACGTCCTGGTGAGTGCGATGGAGGACAAGGACAGGGTCCTCCTCCTCTGCAACCGACCAAGCAAGGATGCTCTTCAGCTTGTGCAAAGCAGCGATGCGCTGGGAGATGGGTAGAGGAGCCTCATGGGGCTGGAAATGAGCATCATCCCCCAGCCTGGGTTTCTTCACACTGGGTTTCATAGAATGATAGAATTAATGAGTTTGGAAAAGACCTGCAGTATCATCAAGCCCAACCATTTGATGTGGTCAGCGATGGAGCCGCTGGGTCCCCAAGCGCTGACTTCATTGCAGCCCCAGCTTGTGCTGTGCTTGTTGCCATGAGCATCTAGCCTTGCCCTCAGGGAGGCTGTGACCTCCTGACTCCCGAGTCAGGCTGGTTCGCCAGCCCCAGAATCAATGAAAACTCATTCCATTGGGAACCAAATGCCTCAATGCAAGTCCCCAGTGCTCTCACTCCCTACAGCCCTCTAACCACCAGGGTCCCTTTCCCTGCGTGCCGGAGCCGGCAAAGCCTCTGCATCACTCGCAAGGAGCAGCTGATGCACGAACCTGGCCAAATTCAGACATTCCCAGTGAATGATGAGGATATTCCTTGGCCAGGGAAGGCCGAGCTGCCAGACTGGCCCAGCCCCAAGCCCCGGCCTGAACTGCCGTGAACTCCTGGGGAATTCAAGTCTGGAGCTCGGGATGGAGCTTGTGATTTATCCCAAGAAACATCTCACTTCAGAGCATCCAACTGCAGCCCATGCAGCTGCGGCAATGCATGGGGAGCGCTCATAGAGCAGCAGGAGCGCTGTTCTTCTCAATGATGCTTTCTGTCTGTTGCAGGACACAGCTGACTACGTGAAGCCTGTGACATTCTCCATTGATTATGAGCTTGAGCACCTTGAAAATGGTCCCATGCTGGATGATGGCTGGCCCACCTCGCTCAGGGTCCTGGTAGGGAGCAGCACTGACCTCCCAGGGTGCTTTTATCAGGCACTTGGTCAGAAGCTTTATCTCTCATTTATCTCTCTTGTGATAGTTGGGCATTTGCCCCAGTCAGGCATCGCAACCCATGGCCCTTCTCTTTGGAGTACAAACCATAGCACAAATCATCACTGACAGACCCTTGTTGTCCCATCCAGGTCCCTTTCTGGAACGGGTGCAATGAGGATGAGCACTGTGTCCCTGACCTGGTCCTGGATGCCAAAAGCGATGTGCCCAGTGCCATGTGAGTACCTCACACATAGCATCCTCCCAAACCATTATCACACACGATTCACACTCCATGGATTTGGGCATCACAACTGGTCCTTCATCCAATACCACCACGAGGTATTCCTGTGCCTGCTCGCTGCCTGGAAGGAGTTGGTGGTTTTCCAAGGAATCCACAAAAGTACTAATATTTGATGCCATGGTGATGAGCCCCATGGAGACAAGTCAGGAAATAACAGGGAGATAAATGCAAGGCTGCCATTGCCCACTTGGCAATTACAGGCTTGACTCACGCAGCAGAAATAATTATACATCTCCTTGCTTAAAGAGCTTGTAAAGGTTATTGAGGAGCACAGGAGGCTGAACTTCCACCTCCTATTGACAGCACTGGGCTCTGCACCAAGCTCGTGTCCACTGCTGTTACCCAGAGATTACTTGTACCCCATAATTCAGCATTTGTGGCTCTGAGTCTCCTGTAAAGATTTGGCTGAGCTTTATAGGAAGTCCTGAGGCTGCGACCCAGGGCTCGACCAGGAGGGGGTCCATCCCTTGCTGGGCGGCACTGCAGGAGTTGCAGGTAGGGATAATATATGGATCTTAGTGGCTGGAATCCTATAGATAACCATGGGCAGATTCTATAGCTTATCAGGATGCCAGAGCTTTAATTTGGTTCCTCCTGAGGCCCATAGAACTTTCCCAACAGCATCAGTAGGAACTGGACCATATCCTTCAAGAGCAGCTCATATGGAGGTGATTTCTGCCAAGAACTCCACTTTTGGGGTGACGTGTTGGAATAGAGCTGTTCCTTCAAACTGGCAACCTGGTTGCTCTGCTGTTAGAGGCAGGAGGTGGCTTTGATAATGACACCATCCTATACTTTCCTTTCCTTTTTAAATTATTATTAATAAATAAATAAATATATGCATATAATAAATACATATATAATAAATAAATATATATATAAGTAAAATAAATGCCCAAACACCCCTCCAGCCTGCAAAAGCCACTGCTGCTGCCATTGCAGAGTCTGTGATGGCAAACTCAGTGGGAGAGAGATCTCAACCAGGCTGCAACCTTTCGCTAATGGTATGGGATCTCTTTTTCCTTACATCCCAGATGCATTCAGAGCTCCTAACTGGGTCTGAGAAAGCCAAAACCCATGGGAGGAACTTGTGGATTCCTCTTTCCATGGCGGTGCTGTATGATGGAGGGAGAGCAGGGATTCCCTTGCAGCATCCTACCCACCGTGCCCATCCGCACCCTGGAGCTGGGATTTGCCTGTCCCTCTCTGGGATTTGCCGCTCTCCTCCCACAGGGAATACTGTAGGCGCGCGCTGCGGAGGGCACCGCCGGATTGCTCAGCCTTCACCCTCTCCTTCGATACCTCCATCTTCATCATCGAGAGCAGCAGGAGGAGGGTGGCAGTGGAGGCAGTGCTGGAGAACCGAGGGGAGAACGCCTACAGCACGGTCCTCAACATCTCCTTCTCCAGGAACCTCCAGTTCGCCAGCTTGATCCCCAAGGTGAGGCGGTGGGGGCAGATCCATGGTTTTCCAGAGGCGCTCCTCATCCCAGCTGGATGAGAAAGCTGTGTCCTAAACCAGAGCCCAGAACTGCCTCCATCCCTCATAAATCAGACCCGGTTATGGGCTTCGTTTCGGAGCGCTTCGCAGCCCTTTCTGTTCTTCATTTTGGGAATTCGAAAGCGTTTGGGTTTTCAGAGCCTGTGAGAAGGTCAAATGGGGATGGAATGATTCCCTCCTCATTTTCCTGCTCCAATAAGTTAAAAATACTTCCTGCACGTGGCCAAGTTCCTGTCAGGGGGGAATGTCTGCAGCTGAGATAGAGCTGCTGGAAGGATGCTCTGATAACGGCTCAGGATCGAGCCGGGTGATGCCACTTCTCTGCGGCTGTCCCCTGCATAAACCCATCACGTCCCATTCTCATCCCCCTCAGTATTCCTCCTCCCTTTTCCCAGCGAGGTTTGGGAAATGTGCTGATGCTGCTGAGCCCTCCCTCATTCCCCAATGACTTCATACCCACCCGCACATCCCATTGCCTTTGTTTTTATTTCAAGCCATGCCAAGGGAAAATTGTGGGGCACGTTGCCACAAAATGCATTTTTGGGAAGGCAATTCCAAGTGACTGGAGAGAGGAATGTTCCTGTGATGCTCAGCAACAGCAAGCTCCTTGCAGAAGCGGTTGCAGGAAATGGTTGTTGCTGGTTATGGAAGCATCGCTGCTCACGGGGTCCTGGCTGCTGCTCCTTATAAATAAGCGAGTTGCCAACTGGAAGGGATGGGTGTTTGTGTCAGAGGCTGTACAGAGACCCAATGAAAAGTACTTGTGGCTCCAAGCAGCCCATAATGTCAGCAGATGAGGCAGAAAGTTCTGGGCTGTTGCTGATGGTTGTCAAGGTGTCTCCCTGAGGCTGGTGCTGGGGTATTTCACCTCCTCGGTTGATTGTCTGGTGGCAGCAGCTTCAACTAAGACCCTTGAAGGGTCCAGTCATCTCTTGGGGATGGAGCTCTGTATACAACCAGGTTACAACCCCTTGTAGGGCTGTTACAGCTTGAGACAGAGCAGGGTTTTCCCATCCCACCCCAGCCTGTGCTTGGGCTTGGTGAAGGGCAGGAGCTTCCCTAGCCTGGTTGGAAGGTGTCCAAGCAGCAGGAAGATAACTGTTGGCACCAGGAAAGTCAATATTACTGCTTAGCTGATGGCCATGCAGAGTAAGAGCTCTTGTTAACCTTGATACTTCTCTTGGCACTCCTCTGTCACAGAAAAATACTCTTCTTCCCTATCATAGCACCCAGAATAAATCAGGTTCATTCATCCGCTGCTGTAGTTGAATGTCTAAAGAGGATTTAAACAGGACAGATGGAAGTTGTCTGCTAGAAATGCCCCTCTCCAGGAATGGCCCTAGAATACTGCTTCTTTATGGTCATGGGCTGGTGCCATGGATGCTTCATGTCCCGTTTTAGGATGACACAGACATCAACATCGACTGCATGACTGAGGACAAGAACCCCAACAAGAAAATGTGCAATGTGAGCTACCCCTTCTTCCGAGCCAAGGCCAAGGTAAAGCTATTCCCTCCTACCCATGGAAGAAGAGCCCTGGCATGGCTGCAGGGCTTGTATCCATCCGTCTTTGGGCTGGGGGGGCTTTCAATAGGACTTCTAAGGATAAGCAGTTGGTTTCTTCCCTTTCTCTATCCATTGTGGGTATTGGAAAGGCACATTAGGGAAGCCAGGATGGGTAGGATGCTGCCTTGATGGTAGGAGAGCACCAACTCAAACTCAGCTCCTCCAGATCAAACAATTTGACTCAGTCCTTTGGAACAACGTAATGTTGGTTTCAAAACACTGATGGTGACTTCCCAGAGCTCCTTCATCGCAGGATGAAGGCACCATTCATGCATTAGAGGTTTTCCTTGCTCTGAACACCCATGGTCCTTCTGGACCCTTCTCCAAACCCCCTTGGGCTGGTAGCATCCTCCTTACTGTAATTCCTAGCACTTGAGTTAAGCCCAGGTCCGGTGAGCATCGTTTTTATACGCCATAAACCCCTTTGCAAGCATTACATGCAGCGTTAAGGTGGGGAAGGAAAAGGGGGAAGATGTCAATTTCTGCAGCCACTGGGGCTTTGTGTGAAATCCCATCTGGTCCTGCACTCCCATGGGAAAAGCAGCCAATACAAGTAGAATATGAAGGGAAAATCTTCCTCCTCGCCATGTCTGTGTGAGGCCTTTCCCTGTCAGAAGCCTGATAACACAGATGAGTTCCAGGCACCTCAAGCTCCCAAAAAATCCCTCTCAGATGCCTGTGGTTGCCCAAAGAGCTCAGCAGCCTGACTCCCCATGACCTACAGGGGCTGAGAATGCATCTGCATGGCATCAGGTAGGCCAGGTCCTGCCAAAACAAAGACAAGCTGGAAATGGAAATCTGGCCTGAAGAGCAGCAGGAGCTTGAATATCGCATGCAGCTGTGCAGCCCCAGACAGCGTGAGGTCACTGCCATGGCTCTTGCAGATGGGATATTAATCACGTTTTATTGTGCTTGGCCTTTTCCCATGCGGATCGAGTGAGCGGCCTCTCACTGCAGGACCCCGGAGGGTTTCTCATCCGAAGAAGGGGATGCTTGCTCCTCCAATCACTGAGAAACACACTGCAGTGTGTGCAGCTGAGAGCAAAGCCTGCAATCCCCAGTGTGGCCTCCTCTTTCCCTGGGAAACCAATGCTCTGCCCATGCCCAGCAGCATCTCCCAGTGAGATCAGGGGGATGCTCTCATCCACAGAGTTCCCACACTGCTCCTACCTGGTACTTGGATAGATTTTCCCTTCCTTACTGTTTTCTCCCATCTCCACAGGTTGCCTTTCGCCTGGATTTTGAGTTCAGCAAGTCCATTTTCCTTCAAAGCTTGGAGATCTACTTGGTGGCCAACAGGTTAATGGTTGCTTTCTCCTTTGCATGTGCTTGTCATCACTTGTAGGATGCTGTATGCCACCACTGAGTTTCCTTCTTCCATAGCCACAGAGGTGATGCTGGAGGCTTTATTCAGGAAATAGCCATTATATATACATATATATGTGGATGTGCGTGTTTGTGTGTACATGTATGCACATATACATATATGTGTGTATATATACATAAAATACCATATATCATTATATATTGTATATTATATATTATACTGTATATTATATATTATATATCTATAGTTGCATATGATATATTACTTCTTCCCAGAGGAGCCGTGGCTGCCCCATCCCTGGCAGTATTCAAGACCAGGTTGGACACAGGGGCAAGCTGCTCCAGTGGAAGGTGTCCCTGCCCATGGCAGGGGTTGGAACTGGAGGAGCTTTAAGGTCCCTTCCAACACAAACCATTCCATGGCTCTAGGATGTACTTCGGTCAAGCAGCAAAGTTCAGCTCTTCCCCAACTGCTTCCTATGATCCCCCAAATTACATCAGAGTGGAGCCGGCTCCTGTCTCACCCCTCTTTGCACTGCTGCTGTTTCAGTGACAGTGAGGAGAAGGAGAGCACCAAGGAGGACAACTTTGCCCACCTGAATTTCCACCTGAAGTACGAAGCTGACCTTCTCTTCACCAGGTGTGTGTTTGGAACGGGAATGGAGCTCAAGGGGCTGGGATGCGACTCACGGGGTGTCCTTTGGGAACACCAGTGTGGGCCCTATGGGAGCTGTGTTCAACCAGAGCACAGTGCAAACAGAGCTTTAGTTTGGGGGTATTTGTTTTGAAGAGGGGCTGAAGGAGCCATAAAACAAGGGGCATCCTGCTCAGTGGGTCCTTATAAAACTCACTATCCATGAGCAACGCGGTGCTGTGCTGCTTTTCAGTGCGCATTATTAAATAGGTGTGAGAGCCATTATTTGAAGGGGAGAAAAGTACTTATTGTAGGTAATAATGTTCATAACATGTGTTACGAGGCAGGGTCTGGGCCAGGAGCCATCCCACTTTAGGGATATGTGTGGAAGGGTTTGGGCATCAACAGTAACTAAAGCAGAACATCCTCAGTCCAAAGAGAGCAGGAGCTAAGGCACAGATTTATTAACCTGATTATAAGTAAAACCCATGGACCCCAGAAGCACATTCCTGGCACTGCTTGCTGTAAATCTGAGTGGATCTGGGAGACCTTCAGTTCTCTTTTACCCTAGAGGCAATGGGGCACTGAGCATAAAACCACTGTAATACTTAGGATTTATGGGGAGTGGGGTGGTTCAATTCAACCAACAGCAGCATCACCCGCATGGGAAATGGGGAAATTGGAGGAAATAAAGCAGCAGCAAAAAAAAATCAAATTTGGGCAAATCTGTGGGGAAAATAGGGACACTTTGGGCAGGTTTGTGCCCCTTGTCAGGGCAGTGGGGAGCAGCATCCCATCACAGGCGCTCCGGATCGGTGCCCATCGGATGCTTCTGGCTCCTTCCCTCCACTCCAGCTGCTAAACAGAGATGTGTTTTACCTCCTCTGGTTTACCCCACATTCAAACCTCTGACCAGGGCCTTGGGTGTCTCTGTTATGTTAAAAAAGGCGAGAACAATCCTACCGAGAGAGGGGAAATAGTGCAGAACCAGCAGGAAAACGGATCTCTTCTGCACAAGGTGGAGCTGGACGATGGTTTCCATCAAAAAAGGGGCCACAAGACCCCTTCCTTTGGGAATCTCCCTGCAGAGGGGCCGGAGCTGCCCAGCCTGGTGCTGGGGGCAGCTGGGTGCAGGGCTGCTTTGCTTGTTCCATGGTCACCTCACAACCTGTGATCCTTTGTCATGACAGAGCATCGAGCCTGGACTACTATGAAATCAGGTCCAACAGCTCCCTGGAGAGATACGACAGCATCGGCCCCCCCTTTCATTGCACCTTCAAGGTAAGGCGGAGGCTTTCAACCCCAAGCACTGCATGTGCCATGGTCCTCCTGCTCATCCCAACCCCATGGGGTGCTGGCATCCCATCACATCCTGTCCTCGCAGCTGCAGAACCTGGGCTTCTTCCCCGTGGAGGGGGTGACCATCAAGCTCACCATCCCTGTGGCCACCCGGGCGGGCAACCGCCTCCTGCTCCTGACTGAATTCCTGGTGGACCAGGTAGGAGGGGCTTTCACCCCATTTGAGCACATGTGGGCTCCTTCTGCACCAGGGTGGGATGGGGACACCCCATGGATCACCTCATCCTTCTACAACCCCTCTCCATGCTCACACCTGCTGGAACAGCCTTGGCTCCTGCCTGGACTTCTCCCTTCGTATGCATTTGGCTGGAAACATGGAAAATGGTAGCAGCCAAAGGGTTGAGCCCAAGTATTTCCCTGGGCCAGACCTGCATCCAATATGCAATGAATTCTTGAGGGTCTTGGAAGCATTTGCAGTGCCTGTTGCGAGCTGCAGGCTTGAGCAACCTAACAGAGGGCTGGGAGCAGACCTTGGTGCATCCCAAGCCTTCTTCAGCCATGTGGGATTCACATGCTGGTGATGGATAGAGCCTGTTGTGTTTATGGATGGGTTTGGACTCTATGGGGGTGTTCTGTATTGCAGACCTGCCAAAGCCCCCATGTCAGCCCAGCACACAGGCTGGCATCCTGGCTAGGGATCGGTACCAGGCTGATTTGGGCTGAGGAGAGGTACAAAACATGGGAATTACTTGTAGCAGGATGCTGGATGGGCTCCTTTTGGGCTGGGGCTGTGTGGTGCAGTGACCCCAGTACCAGCAAAGCCCAGGGGTCCCCCACTTCCACCAGGATGGGTGCGTGGGGCGGGATGCAGGGAGGTGGTCCCCATCCCCATGCTTGGAACCCATTGGCTTTTCCTACAGGAAAACACGACCTGCAACACGTGGGGAAACACCACTGACTACCGGAGGACACCGGGCATGGAGGACCTGTCCCGCACCCCTCACTTGGTGCGTACCTCAGTGGGCCTGATCCTGGCCCTGATGCCCCCAAACCACAGTGAAATCCCCCAGGACAGGGATGTCCCATGGGATTTAGCTCCCCCTCCTCACAGTGTGTGCCAAGGGGAAGCCCAGAGGGTTTCCATCCCCCTCTCCCACATCCCAACCTTCTCCCCTTGCAGAACCACAGCAACTCCGACGTCGTTTCCATTGACTGCAATGTGAAATTAGCCCCCAACGAGGAGCTGAGCTTGCACTTGCGTGGCAATCTGTGGATGAAGTCTCTGAAAGCAGTGAGTCCTCCCCAAGCAGATGTGGCTTTTAAGAAGTCCCCCAAAGGAGCCCTTGCACCACAAAACCCCATGTTATGGTTGGGGTTTGTCCCCTCTCCTGTGATTGCCTTCCTCCCCAGGAGCCCAGGCATATGTGGGGTGATCTGTGCTTTCAGAGACCCCCCACAGCACCTCATTGTGTGGTGTTTGAGCCCAGTCAGTCCTCTTTGCTGTAATTTAACCCCACTCCTTGACCCACATCATCCTCCGCACTGATGCACACACAGCATCCCAGCAGGGATGTAACACCCGGATGGGGCACTGGGTCCTCTCCCATGTCTGATGCTCACATCCAGCATCTCTTTGCACAGCTGAAGTTCAAGTCACTGAAGCTCACCATGAATGCTGCTCTGCAGCGACACTTCGGGAGCCCCTTCATCTTCCGGGAGGAGGATCCCAGCCGCCAGGTAGGACAGTCACATACAGATCCATTGGGAACACTGCAACACCCTGTTCTGATGCTCAGCATCCCCACCATTGCTCTGTACCAACCCCGGTCCCCTCCATACCTGCTCATGCAGCCAGCAGCAGTGTATTGTGTCATCTTCCTTGCAGATAACATTTGAGATCTCCAAGCCTGAGGAATCACAGATCCCCATCTGGATCATCCTGGGGAGCACCTTAGGAGGGCTCCTGCTCCTGGCCCTGCTCGTCCTCGTGCTCTGGAAGGTGAGCAGCCCTTAAGCTCAGCAGAGACCCCCACGTGTAGAGGGACCCCCGGCCCCACAGCTCTGTGTCCATGAGTCAAACCCAACCCTTTTCCTGCCTCCTACTTACACACAGGGTCTAAACCTCCTGTCAATACCCCAACTGGAAGAGAAGAGCTTCCCAGCTGCCAGCTGAAGTAACGGGGGGGTTTCCCTTTGTTTCCCTTTAATTCCTGCAGCTTGGATTCTTCAAAAGCGGGAGCCGCAGGCAGGCGGCAGAGCGGGAGCACAGCACCCAGGGGCTGGAATGATGCTGCCGGGTCCACCAGCTCATCCCCTCCATGCCCCTTCCCAGCCCCTCGCTGGTTACGGAGCAGAGGTTCACCTCAATGCCGAGGGATTTGGGTGCTGAGCTTGGGTTTGCATGGAGCTGCGAGCACAGCCCTGCATGTGGAACCACCCAAAGAGCTCCGGAACGAAGACAAACCAAAGCCTGAGACAGACCAAAGCCCCGATGCGAGAGGAGCTTCAAGCCGGGTTTGCAACGAGGTGGTAGCGGCGTGGGGACCACCGAAGCGACGTGCCCATCACTTGGGGCAAACCTCGGGGCTGCAAATACCTTTAATAGCCTTAAATAATGGGGATTGCTCATCCTCATGGCGAGGCTGTAGCAAGAACCCTGGGCTTTGCTGGCCACAGCTCTCAAACTGCGCTGCGTCCCTTAACCAAAGTGATTAGGCAGAGATTTTAATTTGCCTTCTTAATGCACTGAATACAAATGATAGCAAATTAAAGCACCTTAACGCAGATCTCCCATGTCCAGCTGTACATACTCATTCTAAACCCATTTACCTGTTCAAACAAAGGAGAAACCCCAAATGCAGTTCTTAACTAAACCCAAAGAGCAGTTTGTAGCAGACACCTCAAAGGGAGCAGTTTGGAAGAGCTCGTGGCCAGCACGGGCCCTACTCATGTATTATAGCTGTACATAGCGGGGCTCACGGGAGGATCGGTGCTGATGGATTGACAAAAATCGTTCTTTTTGCATACCAAACAGGATTATTTATGCTAATGTTAATTTTATGGATGCCCAGGAAGCAGCACATGGGCCACCTGAGTGGAAGGATCTGTGTTAAACCCTGACCCAGCCTTTTGTAAGGATTAAAATGCAGTATTTTGATGAATGGAGAGTCTCTGCTTCCCTTCTGTGCTTGTCCAGTTCTATCCCTCTGGGATGCAGTGGATCAGGATGGGGCTCAGGCTTGCTCCTCCCCTCATTTCCTGCAGGATGCAAGGTTTTTCCAGCCTGTTTTTAAAGGGATGCTGTCAGGTGGGGTAAGTGAGGAGGAAGGTGCACTGCTGACTCAGCCCCAGGCAGTGTATAACATAGGATCCTCACCTCCAATGGGAATCATTCATGTTGGGAGTTTCCAGCTGATTTGGGTCTCTGCTGCCCCAGGGGCCTGGCCGGGGTGCAGGGCTATGCCAGAGCTGAAATCCCACTGTGGGTACCAGAGTGAGTGTGTGGTGCTCCATGGACCCAGGGCACTGCTGACACTGCCAGAGCTCCCGTTTCCCCAATTTATTTCTTCCCTCTCTTCATGCTCACCCAATTCCCTCCCCACTGTTGGAAGCACAAGGCAGGATGCACAAGGATACTGATGACTCCCTTCCAACCTTCTATTGCCAGGAAACAAACAACTCTGTGTGTGTGTGTTTGTTTCAAGGCTTTGGCCAAAAGCATCTCAGCCCTTGGTGCTGGCCTTCAGCAAGGAAAAGAGCTGACAATCAGCAAGGTCTGGGCAGGATCCGTCATCCTGCAAGGACATGGGGATGCTGGGTGGCCTCGTGCTGCCGTCCAGAGCCACAGCCACATGTGAGGGCTTAAATGCATGTCTGTGTGTATATATTTAGTATGTATTCCCTCTATATAGATAGAAATAGATGTCTATGTGCGTGTATATACATACACACATATGCCTAAAATATATATAAATATATTTAAGATAAATACATATATATAAAATTGATATACACACATATATATAAAATATATATAACCTCCATTTTGGGGAAATCAGGCTCACAGACAAGACAGTGCAACAGCTTGTGTGTGTGTTCACATACATGTGTTTGTATGTGAATGTGTAGCTAACGTGTATGTGTACATGTATAGATGTCTGTGGCATATATGTAGAGGTAAGCATGTGTGTATTTAAGAGAGCATCTCCAGCCCCTAAATATAGGAAGCTGTGGTCAGAGAGGACCCTGCACCAGCCAAGATATCTCTGCATATGTTTGTATATGGAGATATAAAATATATATGTGTATATATGTATACATATATATATGTGTGTGTATGCATCCGCTTATGTATTTGTGTGTATATAAAGTATGGCTGTATATAAGAGGTATATGTGTGTTTGAACGTGTGTGTGTCTCTCCATATATACATATACACACACACACACATAGGTCTATATATACATAAACCCTGTCCAGCAGCATCCAGGGCCTGCAGCAGTGGTTTTGCCCAGTGCCTATCCCCTGCTGCAGGCTGACGGGTGTCAAAGCATCAGTGCTTCTCCATAAAGAGGGTTTGTAACTACTGACAACGTGATTTAAGCCACTCACACCAACAGTTTGTATCAATTTAACTCCAGTCAGCGCAGACAAAGCAGCTGAGCTTTATTTCAGTTCCCAGACTCAACAAGTGGTCTGTTTTCAACCAATGGTTTTCTTTGCTAACCCTGCTTGCTGATGCTGAGGCTCTGGGGCAGAGCTAAGCAGCGTTTCCCTCCAGAGAGATGCAGGAGTCTATGGAATAAGTAAGTGAAAACCTCAGCTTTTCATTCAGCTGCATGCTGCCAGGACATCCAAGGGCTCTCCCCACCACCTAAGAGCCACAATTTAAGCAAAGCTGACCCAAAGATAAGAGCATTTTAAATGTCAGCTGCAGCTCTGTGTGTGGTGGCACTGCCGTTTTGCATCCCTCTGCACACAGGGACCAAGATGCTGGCAAGCAGGGATAAGGATTTGCTCAGCATCCCTCCAAGCACAGGCTGCCCTCAGCAAGGGGTATTTATAAAGCCTGCTTGCTCTCCAACAGCATCTCCCTGCACCAAGCCAGCTCTATAAATAACAGACCGACCCTATTAGCACATACACACATCATCCCTGGCAGAGGGGCATCACCCTCCCCCCTTTTCCCAGCAAAAGGAGCACCCGTGGGGCTTGTAGGGAATTCTACCAAGAGCTTTAAATAAGTCCACAAACACTCTCCTTCAGCTTTTAATGCTTGAAAGAGGAATTCCCATACCAAGGAGAGGGAAGATCCTGGGACACCGAGAACTGAGCTACACTCTGCCCACCCACAGGCATGCAGGAACAGGCACCCAATGGGGCTTTTTCCTATGCTTTGGCCAAGAGCTCTCACTGCCACAGTGAAGGCAGAAGAACAGCACATCCATGACAGCAGCTTTGAGGGCTGCAGGCAAGCAGGGACCTGTCTTCAGCAGGAATGGGGATGAAGACAAGGGACCACACATGAGGCAGGAGCCCCTTTAACATCAGCTCCCGTCCATAGCACACACTCCCCATCGATGTGAAGTGCTTTGCAACCTACCGACAGAAGTCTGGGTGCTGCTCCTGGGTAGCAGCATCGTCTCTTTTCAGGTCTTCACATACTGAAATCATCCCAGGAGCAGCACGGACAAAGCAGAACCTCAGCAGATATCCTGCAAGGCAGAAATAAAGCGGGAAAGGATAAGAACAAGGTTAAGGAAGGGATGGAGACACACCTTTTCCACCACCTGGTGTAACACCTTTTCCTTATTAAAAGGGAGACTTTAGGGAGGAGCAGCTTTCTTCACCTTATTATTACCAACAGGTATGTCAAGCATGCAGCTTGTTCCAGGAACAGTTTTATACAGGTATTTCACAGCAACACACCACTGGGAGAAGCTGTGCCAAAACCAGGTCCTGAGTTAACAGTGCAAGGAAATACTGTCTTAACCAGCAACACAGCAACTCGACATGATTGCCAGTCCACACGCTGCTTTTTCATGCAGCAAGAGGTATGAGGTGCTCACCCTCTCCCCTCTTTCCCTCATTCCTCTACATCAGAACCACCAATTCATATTTAACATGCACAACATGAATCATAAATCAATCCCCGGTCTGAGTTGGAAGGGACCTTAAAGCTCCTCCAGATCCAGCTCCTGCCATGTGCTGGGACACCTTCCACTGGAACAGGATGCTCCAAGCCCTGTGTCCAACCTGGCCTTGAGCACTGCCACATATGGGGCAGCCACAGCTTCTCTGGGCACCCTGTGCCAGCGCTCAGCATCCTCCCAGGGAAGAGCTTCTGCCTCAGAGCTCATCTCAGCCTCCCTCTGTCACAAGTGTAAAAAGCAACAGCAAGGCATCAGGGCTCTGTTTGAAACATGTGGCACATACAGATGATCTTTTCCCGTAATACATTCAATTTATGTACTGGTTAATTTTAACTGAGTCAGCTCCCTGCAACAGTCATGGTTTAAGCCCAGAGGGTAAAGCAGAACCACACAGCCCCTCGCTCACTCCCCCCTATATTCACACCCCATTCTGGAGGGATGGGGCGGAGAATGGAAAGAACCCCATGGGTTGAGGTAAGAGCAGTAACCAAGGCGTAACACAAACCACTACTGCTACCACCAGTAATAATAAGGGGAATAACAAGGGGAGAGAATATAAAACTAAAAGGGGAAAACAACAAACACAAGTGATGCACAATGCAACTGCTCAGCACCCGCTGACTGATACCCAGCCCTACCCAAGCAGCAATCAGCCCCTTTGAGGTAACCCCCCCCAGTTTCTATACTGGGTGGTATGGAATACCCCTTTGGTTAGCCTGGGTCAGGCATCCTGCTCTGCTTCCTCCCAGCTTCCCCTCCTCACTGCAGAGCATGAGACTGAAAAGTCTTTGACCAGAGTAATCACTACTGAGCAACTAAAAGCATCGGTGTATCAGTGCTGTTCCCAGGCCAACATCAAAAACAGCACTGCATCAGCTACTAAAAAGAAGTATGAGTGCTGCTGCTGAACCTAGGACACAGCTAAATAACAACCATCTGCTATGTGCACTCCAGCTGCCTGAGTTCTGGGTTCAAAGCTTTAGCACTATGAGACAGAGTCCCAAACGGGACACAAAAAGCATTCCCTATGTCTCACAATGAGCCACAGGCACTTAAACATTGGAATTTCTGCCTTTCCAACAGCCAGGCTAAAAATCACCACCGTAAATACAAACCTGCAGCTTTCCTGATGACTTCAGGCGCATACAGCACGAGGAAGACCTTTAGGGTTGCAATTTACAGTAGCACAAACACCTTCACAACCATTTCATACCATCCACTCGCTGCATTAAAGCCCTGGGTGGCTGAATTTGGCTTTGAATTCTGTCCTGGGGTCCTGAGGGTACCTGAGCTACAAATGACAGACACGTTCCTCATTTAGGAGCTAAGTTCATATGGCATTTGTAAGGCTTTTCCCCGGAAGGAGACACAAGAGCTCTGGTCCCACCCAATCCAAGCAGCACTAGACAGAAATGAGGGGTTAGGAGGTAATTCTTCCACATTCAAGGTTTATTTCTTTGCAATACAAATAGAAACGTGTGCCCAAATCTCGCCTTGAAGGAAGTTCTACCCCGGATTGCTTAAAAAAAAAAACCCTCCAGAACATTCTTTCATCACCTGACAGTTAAAAAGCTGCATTGAACAGAAACAGAGCTTTCAGGAACCTGTCAGAACAAGTGCCATTTTACTGCCGGAGCACCTGCGACTTCCACCAAGCACAAGTACCCTCTCAAGCAACGGTGCCATTGTACATTGCTTATCAGAAAAGACCTTTAAAAAATCAGATTCAATAGAGATTTTCATAATTAAAGAAGTAAAAATCCCAACAGTTCCTCCAGGGAGGCACAGACTCCGCTCATCCGGAAAGCCAGGCTCAAGCAGTTTCAAGGAAGACTCTCTTTGGCGACAGACTACTCCGTTAGGAAGATACAGCATTTGGAATCCAAGAGTGCAGTTTTACATACTTTGAGTCGATCAAGGTGCGTGTCGATCATTGAAACGACAGAAGAAAACCAAGTTAAAAGCAGTTTGAAATGCTGGGACACACAGAGACACAAATACCCTATCCATTTTCTAGGTATCCATGCATGATCTTTATACATGAACAACTCAGAAACCATGACTCTGGGTGGTTTTGCTCACTGTGCGAGTTCCTTGTTCGAAAGTTACTCCATACTTACTGCAGTTGTGTAAACGAAGAGCTTGCTATTTCAACTCTTCTTACATGAACGCATCGGAGCTGAATTTAAACCTGTATTTCCTAACAGAGCATTCCATATGTCTGTACGTTGATAACTGCTGTTCAAAACTTAACTTAAAAAATACAATACCTTTTCTTAAACGTTACCATCTTCAGCGTTAACTGAAAGGCATAAGGAGACGGTGAGGTATGAGAGCAAGGGACTGCTCTGTACATCCAGACTTCACCTTACATCAACCACCACGTCCCAATTGTTCTTTCCCACCTCGCTCCAAGGTGGTTTAAAGTTCTCAAAGTCAGTGCCTCAGTGACATGGGCTTTCAGAGGCGCCTTTAAACAATACCTAAAGCTGCAGCTCCTCAGTGGAGATGTGCACTGGAAACAAAAACATTCTGCACAAGTGACATTGGCATTCTTTTAATTGTGTTTAGAAAAACAAAGAGATAACGAAGCAATTCCTTTAATCAAAAGAAACGACTCGAATCTCAAACATCAGCTGTTGACTACCGGAAAATGATGGGGCTTTTTTCCTTTCCCCCTCCCCAAGATCTGCCGACTGGATCCAAAGGACCCCAAAAGAAACAACTTCATGTACACATATATATTCTGCTGTCTGCAACTGATGTCACTGTGGGATAGCACCAGCACGAAGGGTGGATGTGGCCTAGTGAAACTTCACAAACTCTTCCAGAGTCCTGGGGATCTGGTTTTGGTAGCTGATGTTGTAGATCCGTACTGCTCGGGCAGCCAGGCACTTGAGACTCAGCTTCATTTGAGTTTTAAGGAGTATTTCCGACACCCCTGTTGTACTTTTATCAAGAGGGGTTTTCTTCTGCTTATTAGTCATGTCTGTATGAGCACCGGCCTCCACCAGGTTAATGATGATGGAATGCAACGTCAAGAAGTCACTGATGGGCCGGTGGTACTGGACGATGATGTGGAGAGGGCTGTTCCCTTCGTTGTCCACAGCGTTCACGTCCGCACCACAATCTAACAAGAGTCTTGTGACAAGTGCATTGGGAAAGCTGCAGACATCATTGGTGTGGAAGTCGTCAACCGGAGTACTGGAATTGACGGCGTGGTGCAGCAGACTGGAGCCATCCCGAGTTCTGGGGTCGAGGTGAATCAGGTTATAAATCTGCTTGTTGATGCGGGACCGATTCTCTTCGCTGCACTGGGTCTTGGTAGAGATGCAGACTAAGTAGAGAAAGGTAAAGATGTTGCATTCGTAGTTGTCCATGGCTGTGTGGATGTCAGAGTCTTGGGTGGTTTTGATCCGGGACATGCCTTGCTCTATTTCCAGGACGCTGCACCTCAGAACGCTCTCAATGTCCTTGGCTTTAACGGGCTCGTTCAAGTGTATCATCTGAGAAAAGACTTGAGCGAACCTCAGGAGGTCTTTATGAGTGTTCCTGTTGCCCTTTTGCCTCAGATGCAACGCATGGAGCCATAGCTTGATACACTGTTCAAACTCCATGTTATCTGCATAAACAGCCCCACGGTAAATAATGGGGTGAGAAACATCAATATTGTCAGAGCCCAGAATCCTCTCCCGCACAATGAGGCCTTCCATGTGAAGGGCATCTCTGTCCTGCCTAATAGACTCTAATTCCTGAGGAGTCCTGCATTCAGTCCTGTTTCCATAAGCTTCAATTTGTGGAAGAACTTCTTTTTCAATGATATTCTCACTGTCTCGGTACCTCTCCAGCATTGCTAAATATAAATAGTGGTAAGTCTTCATTATGTCGTAGTTTTCCCTGTCATTTGCAAACGAGGCCCCCAAAAGTTCCAGAGCTTCAATCCGGCTCCTCCGATCACAGTCCGAGTGAGCAAGCAGCAGCTCTACAACATCAGCTTTGCAGCTCTCAGCAGCAACTTTGAGTGGAGTCATCCCATGGCCATTGACCATCATCGCCGCCTTCCACTTGACCAGCTCCCTCACTATCTCCAAGTGCCCTGCTTCGGCTGCGAAGTGCAACGCCGTGGCACCGCAGTGGGCTATGGCATTGGGATCAGCGTGCTGCTCAAGGAGGTACCTCACCACGTCCGTGTGGCCTTTGTAAGCCGCGATCATAAGGCAAGTGTTATCATACTTGTTGGCGATGCTGATGTTGGCATTGTTTTCCACCAGGTACTTCACAATGTCCAACCTGCCGTCGAAACACGCAGCCCTCAGCGGAGTCGAATTGGTCACCGTCGTGTGATTCACGTTGGCGCCGTGACTCACCAGCAACTTCACTACTTCGAAGTGGCCAGCTCCTGCTGCACACCACAGAGCTGTGGCTCCATCAATGACAAAGCTGAGAACACAAGGACAAGAAACAAGCAGTTACGATGACGCTCTTTGGAAAGCATCTTCTACAGATGGCCACAGGCACGTACATACCCGCCCATTAAAAGGTACTTTATAGCCAGACTGTGCTGCACTTGAAGGAATGTACCTGGACAGCCAAAGGAAAGGAATGAGAGACTTATCAACGCACAGACTCCCAAAGAAGCAACACTGGAATATGAAGCACTGGGACAGAGGGCCCAGAGAAGCTGTGGCTGCCCCATTCCTGGCAGTGTTCAAGGCCAGGTTGGACACAGGGGCTTGAAGCAAGCTGCTCTAGTGGAAGGTGTCCCTGCCCATCGCACGGATTGGAACTGGATGAGCTTTGAGGTCCCTTCCAACCTAAACCATTCCAAGGTCTTATAAAGCTTCAGAGCAGCCAGGGGATTCAGCTACGTTTTCTTCCCAGGCTGCTTTGAAAGCCCCATGTGCAAGCTCCAGCCTCAGCCTACAGAGGATGAACAGCCACAAGAATTACCACTACTGTGATGCCTTGTTCCAGAAACTGACCCATTAAAAGACAGAGAAAAACCTTTAAATTGACCTATTGACACAAAAATACAAACCCTGACACAGTACAGAGGCTCCGGCAGAAAAAATGGCTTAAGAAGTCCCTACCTCTTCCCTTGTTCTCTCTCCTTGAGCTGCAGAACTGCCACTGCCTCCACTGCACCGACAGCTGTGGTTTGAGAGACTGCATCATAAAGCAGCCCAGCAGTGTTATACAAATGCCACTCCAGGAATCAAATGCAACTGAGACAAGCAGAAGTCCTCATAAGCTAGGCTGTGTGAGGTCTGTTCTACGTCATGGCCTTGTAGACAGCTTGCTGGTGTTCATAAATGAGGGGATAGCTTAGCAAAACATCACGTTTCCTTGAGCTGTTTTCATTCCCAAATCCAGCAGTCACGTAACTACAAAGATACAGGCTAAGGTCCTTTCCAGCTCCCTCATTTCTGGAGTAGCACTTCAGTGTAGGAACAGGCAGCATGCACACTGCAGTTAACACAAAACACCCTCAAAGCACAACCCAAATCACCGAGGGACAAATCTCTTATTTCCATGGGCCCAAACAGTCACATTTCCCAAAGTTAAAATATAAGAGAGTGACTTAACAGTGATTTTTATCAGTCTACGGTAAAGCTCTCACGTAGCCCAATAGGACTACTTGTGTCTGTGGCTGTTTATAAAGCCGACCCCTCCAGACAACACTTCAGAGGCTGTGCAGGGACATCCACACCTTTACCACAGCAAGAAGTTCCTTATTTTGCAAATAATCGCATTAAAATGCTTTTACATTAAATCAGGAGGAACCTCAGGGCCTGGGATTTGTTAATGAACACGAGGTAATGCATTGCTGTGCTACAGGTGTGTATTTACAAGCCAAAAGCCCGGGGCCCAAACAAGGGGAGCTGCTGTGCCACCTTATCTCACGAAGAATGACAGCAACGCGGGATCGCATGCCGCCTCTCTCCTCAGCTCCCACTGTGCCCATTGTGTCTCAGACAACACCTCCTTTAATCCAACCCAGGCAGTGGCTCTGGCAAGCAGATCACCACCCCATCGAGGCCAGAAAACTCAGCAGCAGAAGGGGGAGATGCAGCCCTTCCTATTGCCTTCTGTCAAGGGAGGCCCTTTCTTTCGCTGAATTTGGGCAGATCTCACCCAAAGTTTTCTCAGTTGGGTTTTGCCTGTGTTAGAAAAGGGCTGGAAGAGAAGAGGAAGGAAAAAAAACACCCAACAAACCACACAGAGAAGGTGGTTCCTCCCCTTTCATGCATGTAAGGACCAAGCCAGCCTGTCCCTGGGCCAGGTGGAGCTGTGCAGGCACAACTCCAGCTCCTCAAGCCCGACGGAAGATGTGCAAAAGACCAACCTACCATCACGATTAGTCAGCCCTACGCTGGAGATGGACACATAGGCAAGGATTTGGCCTTGAACACTGCCAGGGATGGGGCAGCCACAGCTTCTCTGGGCACCCTGTGCCAGAGCCTCAGCACCCTCATAGTGAAGAATCTGTCTCATTTAATTCCAATCACCCCATACACTGCTCCCAGCAGTGAGGAAGCTCCTCGGGATGTCTCGTCTGGACACTGGAAAACCCTCAATTTGAGAGCGTGCAGGGCCCACCCCAGTGACCCATACCTGCTGTCACTGGCGGCAGGGATCAGTGTCACAGAGAAGGCCACTTTGGCACAACCAGAGCAGAACATGCTCAATGACAGCAAACCGAGGTGCACTCTGTGGGGAACCCCAGAAGAGCAAAGGCATTTACAGCCCCATCGCTCACCGGCTGCCGGCTCACAACCACCAAAGGCACTTTGACAGCTCTGAAACCACCATTCCCCCCCCGGGAACGGAGGGTCCCGATCCCCCCGCCGGTACCGACACCCGCGTCTGGCGGTGGCCACGAGCTCTACGTACCCATCGAAACGGACCGTGCCGGTCTGCTGCGTCTGCACGCGGTAGTGCTCGAGGAGCAGGCGGACCACCTTGGTGTGCCCGTTGCGGGCGGCGATGATGAGCGGCGTGGAGCGCTGCCCGCCGTGCTGGCTCACGTAGCCCAGCAGGTACTTGATGTCGCTCTCGGAGCGGTTCAGCAGCAGCGCGGCCAGGGTCAGCACTCGCCCCTCGCTCGCCGCTTTATACACGTACCCGGCCAGGCCCTCCATCGCCGCCTCTTCCTCCTCACGACTGCGGCCCCGACGACCGGGCCTGGTGTCGGGCCTGCCGGCCTGCCCCGCCGCCGGGGCGGCCTCTCCCTCCGCCTCCTCCTCCGTCCTGCCTCGGGGCCCGGCGGGGGGCACATGCGGCCCCCTCGGGGACGGCCGCCCCACTCTGTGCCGGGCCAGCCCCCTCGGGCCGGCGGCGAG
>JASSUY010054793.1:0-62130 GCA_032466535.1 Forpus xanthops | reverse complement strand
TCCAGCCTGACCCCGGGCAAGCCCTACAATAGGCAACCACGCCGCCCCTTCCCGACAGCGACCCCGGTACCGCGCTCCCCCGCTCCGGGTCCGATGGAGCTCCCCGGCACCGACCGCCTCCCCGAGCGGTGGGACCCCCGTATCCCTCCCCAGGCCGGCCGCCTACCCCCTCCGGCCCCCGGCGGTCCTCATGCTGCCCCGGCCGGGCTGCCCCTGGGAGAGCCCTGCGCGGCGATGAGGAAGAGGAGGAGGAAGAGAGGAGCGCAGCGCGCCCGAGGTGCCAGTCCCGGCTGCAGCAGCGAGCCCCGCCACTCCGCGCCAGCCCCGCTCGGGAGGCGGAGGGAAGGAGGAAGGCTCGGCCCCGATCGCGCCGCTGCTTCAGTGGAGCAGCCCCCCCTTACTGCCCGGCAGGATTGGGGGGGGCGGTTTCTGCTCGCTGCTCCCGGACCCGCCGATGGCACCGGCTGGGTTTGGGGGAACCGCCTCCCTCCTCCCACGGGAGTTTTTCTGCTTTTCAGCATCCCCGGGGGAAAATAGGATCGCGCAGCACCAAACGATGCCCCAAACACCCGGTGGGGGGGTGGTCTGAATAGGCTGATCGTAACGGTTGTTCTCAGGGGGAAAGCGGGTTATCATTTCGGGGGGAATGATGTTTTTTCCTTTCCATAGCAAAGATGCTCTTTGGTTCTCTGCTTCTGGTGGGAGTGTGGAGAAGCGGACTCATGGAAGCATCACCCCTGACCCAACCCTTGCTATCCATTTGCCTGTGTCACAACGAAGCCCTTTGGGGGGACCGAGGGCTCATTTTGCACTGGACACGAAAAAGCCTCTTTCCCCCAGCACCTCGACGAGGCACCAGTAACTTGTGCTACACGTTGGCATCTCGGCGGGTTTGCTTAGCTCTAATCTCTGAAAAACAGCTTGCTGTTGCCTTCATTCTGATTTTGAATAGTACCAAGAAGCATCCCTCTAATTGTGTCCAATTAAGCTGTAAGTGGTGATAACTGCTTTGAATCCCCTCTGATGTTGGGTGTTTTTTCTCTCTGAATTCATTTTCCATGTGCATTTTGATCCGTTATATATTTTCACCCAATAGATGGAGTCATTACAGCCTGCTTGGCTCCAGCCTCCCTTTGGGAGAGTTTCTCTTTGGCTTTGGCAAAGCTGCAAACCCCAATGTGGGGTCAAATCCTTTTCAAAGCCATGAAGACGGCTGTGACCTTTCTTAAACCGACTGCGAAAAGGGCAGAAGTCCCCGTGCCCATCCTAAGCTGTGTCTCGCAGCTCCCATTGCACCTCCCAGCCTGATTTCGAAGCACAGCTCGGCTTCTTTCCTGGCGCCTGTTGAAATCAGTGGGAGTTTTTCCCCTTGGCTCACTCGCAGGATAATAAACATCCAAACTGCTTCGCCACGAGGCCGTCTGAGTTTGTTACACCCGTGATATATTGACACAAACCCGAGGAAATAAAAGGTGCCTGACTGTAAACAGCCTCCCACAAACCTCATTGCTACCCTGCAGCAAAGGCAGGCTCTCTGGCAGTGCCGGGGCTCTGTCCACTTGCTTGTTTTAAACCTCTCCTCCTTCTCTAAAGGGTTTTTATCATCCTGTTGGGTTTCTTTCAGGTGCGGGTAGCTCAGCAAAAAGGGATTGTAAAGGAAAGAATAGCAGGGTTGTGTGGAAAGCTGCTTTTCTCCCTTAAGTGCACCCACTCTGAATTATCTGCTCAAACCTCCCTTATCTGACTGATGGTAAATAGGGGTAGGATGGCCAAGGCTGACTTCACCCTGCAATTCAAAAGCCTCCCCATGGAAAGGTTCTGAACAAACCAGAGAAAACCTCATGACCATAAAACTCAACCCCTGCATGGTTTTTGTGATGCTTCACCCTGCCTGGCCTTGGAAACCATCCCCATTTTGGGTGTGATTTGGGAAAGCAGCTCCATTCCATGTGTTCAGTTCCCGTTCCTGAGCACTCACTTCATCAGAGTCCTGGTTAATTCTTTTCGTGGCCAGAACAGCTTAAAAGCTTATTCAGCTTAATGCATGGATGGAATGATAGAGCTAGAATCAATAAATATTGCTGGTTAATCAATAAGTCTCTTTTAGAATTATCCCTTGGGATGGGGGAGTTTGCTGCTTCTGTTGGAGAACGGATTGTGATGGGAAGAAACCTCTGTGGGAGAAATTCAGGGAATAACTTTGGGTGAATCCTTCCCCTTCTGTCCTCCTGGTAACCTGTGTGCCTTGGCAGGTATGGGAAAGACAAACATTCTAAACCAAAAGCACCACCTTCTTTCGAAACCTCATTTCCACTTCAAACATTGACTCAGGTTAAGGCAGAAAGGATTAAATAGAAGCTTTACAGCACCCAGAAATTAAATCACAGCACTTTGTTCCAGCTGCATCCTTTAGTTATTATTTAGTTCATCCCATAAGGGAGTAAAAGGAGGGAAAGCTCAACCCCCGATGCTTTCCCCTCCAGACTCACAGTGGGTCTGGCAAGCTGAAAACCCCACAAGCCCCATTTCAAGCCCCTGGGGAGAGTGAGACCCTGAGTTAAAAGCTCAATAACTGTGATTTTGGCAAAAGAGTTTCTGAGGTTTCAGGGTTTGGCTCATGGGGCTGCAGCTTCAGCTCCGTGAATGGGAATTGGGGCATCCCAGGGGATTGTTGGGATCCATCCCATTGCTCAGTTCCACAGAGCAATTCCTGGTTAGCAAGTGTGCAGGAGGTTTATCCCTGGCTTGGTGCCTCAAAGAGTTATGGGTTGGTAGCTGCAGGACGTGGAGAGCTTCACAAACGCTACACTATCATCTGGTTTATAGCAGTGTTAGTTCCTAAAAGCAGGAGATAAGATCACAGGGACGGGATCAAAGGGTGCAGGGCTCTGATCTCCACCTGGCAGCTTTGGGTTTTGTGCTACCAAAGTCCCTGGAAAGATGAAGTGCTCGACTGTAGCTGTCAGGAGCAGGGCTGACACACTGTAAGGCCCTTTGTCCCCAGGCAGGAGGCTCAAGCCACTGTTGGTCAGGAAAGGGACCCTCTTCTCCCTGCTCAGAAGCATCCCCCAGAGCCACTGGAGATGCTGATACAGAAAGCAAAGGATAATCACAGCATCACTGAACCATAGCCTGGTTTGGATTGAAGGGACCCTATAGCTCATCCAGTTCCAGCCCCATGGGATGGGGCAGCCACGGCTTCTCTGGGCACCTTGCTCCAGCACCTCAGCACTTTCACAAGGAAGAATTTGTGCCTAAGAGCTCATCTCAATCTCCCTTCTGGCAGGTTAAAGCCGTTCCCCTTGTCCTGTCCCTACAGGCCCTTGTCCAAGGTCCATCTTCAGATTTCTTGTATCTCAACCCAGCGCTTTTATCTTCTCTCTAATTCTCCCCATCCCACAGTGGATGTGGGTGAACAAGTGGCTGTGTGGTGCTTGGTTGCCATCTGGGGTTCAACTACCACAAACACCTTCAAAGAGAAGCCCAGCAAGTGGGAAGTGGGATGGGGAGCTGGGGGGATGCATGAGACATGGCCAGAAGCTGGAGAAATTATTGCATCTTCAGGAGGACAAAGAAGAAACTAGGATGTTATCTCCTGTTTGCAATGAGAGCACCTCTGAACTTCAGAGCCTTGGGGCAGCTCTTTGCAGAGCGATGCTGCAACCAGCTTTTGCCTTGTCATTTATTTTTCCTCCTTTTCTTCAATCCTGTCTCTGAAGGGCTGAAGTTTGCTTGGCTCTCCTGGCATTTTGCTGCCTGAGCTCCTGCTGGTTTAGCTCAAATCCTTATTTCTGATGGGCTGTGCAGTGCAGGAGCAGGGGTGATGCTGCTGCTGCTTCACTTGGTGTTCAATCACCCTCCAAAGCTTTTTGGTGCTTTGTGCACATTGCCACAGATGTCCTGGCTTAAGGAAGAATGAACCTAGGGAAAGAAAAAAGCCCCTTTAGGCTCCCTTTACTACTCAGACCTGAGGAATTCAGTGCTCTGGTCCTGGGCTGATCGATATGGGGATCAGACATCACCTACAGCTTGATTTGTGGCAGTGGGATGTGATAGTGGGAAGCATGGGTGGGAGATCCCAGTTCCCCGTCATGGGGGATAACTTGAGTGCTATGTGGCGTGTGAAAGTGGATCTGGAGGTTCTTCTGCACTTCACCTGACCTCAAATCTCATATTCCAAAGAGCAGAAGCAGCTGGAAGCTGGGAGCATGGTGCTTTTCCCTGTGGCTGGACGTGGTGCCAGCCCCTGCAGTCACTCTAGGAGTCCTGCTGAATATTCCACGTCATCTCCTTTGTCTGGAGAGAAAATGCCTCTTGTGCCTCAATTCTACCCTTCCTGCCCATTCTGAACCCTTTTCCCTCAGGTTAGATTTACTGGACTTAGCAAATAGGGAGGTAAGCTGCTCTGTGTCTACAGGCTGAAAGGGATTGAAAATTAAATCTCTCCCAGGGAGTTTTGCTTCTAAATCAAGTAAAGGGAGCAATTTCTTAAGTTAATATTTATTCTTTGTCTTTCCTAGGTACTTGAAGACTCTTCTGGGAGCCAGTTGGGAGATAGCCCTTTCTCCTCTCAAGCCTGTTGCTATTATTTCATTCACAAGTGAAGGCAGAGAGGCTGCCGCAGCCCCGTTCTTTATAGCAGCAGGGAGAGAAGCAAGAAAACTCATGCTTTGGATACTGAAATACAAGCACAGCTTGGCTGGGATGAAAGAGGACGGTCACCTTTTGTGTGGAGCACCATCAGACTTCCGTCCCATAGCACCAGGGCCTTGTTTGGAGGATGCTTTATTTGATGTCTGAGGATCATCTGCAGGCAAGCAACTATTTCCCTCACTGGGCCAGTTTTGGGTCTCCCCATAGAGGCTTTGACTGGAGTTTTAAGGGTTAAGCAGCCTTGGAATAATCCCACAGACAGGACCTGACCCAAATCTGCCCCTGAAACTCCCGCATCCCCAAACCCGTTTGCTCCTGGGAGTGATTTGTGGCACAGAGGATCGCACGACAATTTGCTGCTGCACACACTCTAGTTCAGGGACTTTATTCTTCCTTTGTGAGCAATTGGCTCTGCATGGAGAGCAGGCAACGATGTCCACAGCACGGAGTGTCCTGGAGATAGATGCCTCGAGGATGGGAGCCAGTGCTCGGGAGGATGCGTGTCTCACATACAATGCGTACTTCATGCTTGCTCACACCCCCTGTGTCTGACTGAGCGCTGAGGTCACATTGGAAGAAATCAATAAATGCAGTGCTAATAAACCATCCCGGTGGACCTGAGGGATGCGGCTGGAAGCATGGAGAAGGCAAATCCCCAATGCATCCAGCTTCGACCTAACCCTGCTTCTGCTGTGCTCACCCTGCAGGGCAAAAGGCATGTGGTGACTCCCCAGTGTTGAGGGGTTTTAGGGATATTTCCCAAAGGAAGCAATCTTTTTCTGCACAAGGAAAAGACTCCCCCTCTCTGTCAAAAAAAAACCCTGAATTCCCATCAAAAGACGTTTCACAGGAAAAAATCTGACAGCTCCAATGTTGCTCCAGTTCCTTTCAAATTCAGTGTTTGAATATATTGCCAGGTATTTCAGTGTGGGTTCTTTTAGGCAATTCCCATCCATGGAAATCCCAGGTCACTGTAAACTCTCCTGACACCAACAGCAGCTGCAGAAGGAGAGTTTGGGGGCTTTTACCTTCTTTATGTGATTTGTCCACGAGCAGAGAACACTGTGTTGGTGCTAAATGCCTGTCCCCTTTAATATTCCCTTTGTCCTTAGCATTGGAAAAGCGTATCCACAGGGATGCTGGGCAGGACAGGAGCAGGGTTGGCTGATGGGGCAGGTAAGTGCTACCTGCTGAGCTGCCAAGCAGAAAGGATCCATTGAACGCTGCTTTGGCAGGCTAATGGGTGACAGCAGTTGTGTGGGAAGACTAATGGGGAAAAGGTTTGATAAAATAGAAGCACCAGCCCCAAGTTTTTCAGATGCTTTTTTGCAGTTACATAATTTTAAAATGACGTTGATTTAAAGGAGAAAAAAGGGGCAAAAGCTCTCCCCCAGTGCTGGGAAACTTGGAACACTTTGGGCTGGATTCTGCTGCTAGCAGGGGAAGTTCGGGTCCCTAACTGTGAACTCACAGCACATTGTCACTATGAGGGGAATGAGAAGCTGGATTTGTTGGGCCTTTTGCAGCATCCAAGTGCTCCTAGTGCTGTACAAGGAAGAGAAAAGGAGCTGAGCTGTCATCTCCAGGGAAGTGCCTGTGGTTTGCATCCAGGCAGTATTCCCTGTGCATGTTGTTACTATGCCGACCGGCACCAGGGCACTCGGGGATGCAGGAGGGGGTTGCACATCACTTGTGGACACTGTCCTGGCCCCTTGCAGGTGCCTCTTGCAAAGCCACCGGTGCAGCTCCTGAAGAGCTCTGAAGGGTGCCTGGCTCCCACTCACCCCACTGGAGCTGGCCTCGGGGCTTGTTGTAAAGTGGAGATGGTGGCAGAGACTAAAAGCAAGGATGAGAGCACATGAAGGAGCAGCATCCAATGATGAGGGATGAACAAAGCACATGAGGATGGCAAAGCAGAGCATGAGGCCCCCCTTCCTGGTTCCTTCAGGCTGGGGAAAAGCCAGAAGAACCCCCCAGAGCCCTGTTAGGCTCACAGGGCTCTTCAGCAAACCTTTGTTGGGCTGCAAGCTGCTCCCAGAGCACAGAGAAAGGACTGCTTGGAAATGTGAAGCTGGACACTTTGCTCTGTGCCTCAGTGTCCCTGCTCAGCTCTCATGTATAGACCAGCAGGTTTCCAGGCACAGGCTGCTACAGCACAGAGGACAACAGGACCTGGCTCAGATCAAGCCTGGCCTCTCTACTGGTCAGAAGCCAGCCCCTGGCAACGTGTCCCCTCTCCCATCTGAGCCAGTTGGGATGTTTTTATTGACAATTCCATGTAGGCTCCATTTGGCTCCTCTGATTGCTGATGCCTTTTTTAATGATTATTAAAAATGCCTGCTTTCTTCTTTAACATAATCCCGTGGGAAACTGAAGGGAAGGGAGCTCTTAGATGGAAAAAGCTCCAAAGAGATGGAACTGCAGCAAAATAAGGTTCCTCCAAGGGAGGCACATTGACTGATGCTGCCTTGACACAAAGCGAGATGTCAGAATTAGCTTCCCTGAAGAAGCATCCTCTGTGCTCTCTGGGAAGGTTTGAATTGATTCTCGTCCCCCTCCAAGAGAACTGGGTTTGCTCCAGGTATATAAGAAGGCACAAAGGTGACGTTTCCAGGGCTTTTATTTTCCTCTCTAGCAGTCCCATACTATTCACAGTTCCTCTTTCTGGTTCTCAAAAGCCATTGGATGTGGCTGGGTGAGTGTGAGGTGGGTGCACAGGGTGCTTTGCTGCCTCTCTGGTGCATTCTCCAAGTGGGCGCATCAACATTTCCTTCTTGTCAAGGCATTTGTTTGACCCTGAGTTGATGTTTTGAAGCAAGACACCTGAAGGTATAAAACCTCCATGGGGAACTGAGAAAGAGTGATTGGAATTGCACCTACCAAACACCTTCTGCTCTCCCCTGTGCCCTCCTTCTGAGCAGCCCCCTCTACTTTCTGCTTCATATCTGCAAGAACCTGAGTTAACAGCATCGTGAGTTTGGGGTTGATTTTACCATTAATCTTGTAAACAAGATGCTTCGAGGAAGCAAATGCTTTTGTGCCAATGCACCAGGCTTTAAAACCTGGGCGATGAACACATCCCCATCTTATTTCCCTGGTTGGTGCCATGAAAGGTGATGGCAGTCAGGAGTCTTCAAGTAAGGGGGAATCAGCAGCTGGGAATCAGCTGGTTTGCCTATCATGCTCCTCCTCAAACCTTCCATGAAATAGGGGAAAAGGAGGACTGTATTTTCCTTCTGGCTGCTCCTAAATATTTGCTGCATCCTCCCTATGGTCCCCATTTTGCCCCTGGAAATAGTGACACATTCAGTTTATCAGGTCTCTGAGGTGGACAGAAAGGGACTGAGAGGAGGCATTTCCATGTGGATACTAAAATACCTTGACCGTGTTCCTCTTGGTGGGTGTTTTCCATGGCAATAGGGTTTCTTTTACTGATATCACATTATGCAGTAATGCCCCAGGGAACTGTTCCCAGAATAATTGCGCAGGACAAATAATCAGCATTTCCAATTTATTTTCTCCTGCCCTTCCAGATGAAGTAACGCTGTGCTTCTTGGTGCTAATTGGAAATACCTGATGCTGACTTAGACAAAGAAGGAATGATTCAGAATATTGCTCTTAAAGGTAGTTTCAAGGGAAAACTGGCATCTTGTGCTTGGGAAGCTTGGCCTGGGACATTCTCTCCTCCACAAGCTCTTGTGCAGACTCAACTTCTGGGCAGCAAATCAGTGTGAGGTGCAATCCATTCTTTGGGGAGGTTTTGGTATAGACAGGTCACTACCTCAGCTGCAGGTCTGGGATTACAAACCTCCCTGGTGGTCGTGCCCAGCTGATCCCTCCTTTGCTTCTCCAGGGAGGTTTACTGTGATACCGTGTTATTGCTCCTTAGTGCTTAGCAAAGGCTTGGTTTGGATACCAGTGTGTTCTCTGGTGGATACAAATACACATTCCTTCTGAGGGCACCCAGAGCCTAGGATGCGCCCAGGAATCATACAGTAGAAACAGAGAATGCTTTGGGCTGAAGGGACCTTAAAGCTCATCCAGTCCCAAACTCCTGCCATGGACAGGGACACCTTCCATAGAGCAGCTTTGCTCCAAGCCCCTGTGTCCAACCTGGCCTTGAGCACTGCCAGGGATGGGGCAGCCACAGCTTCTCTGGGCACCCTGTGCCAGCGCCTCAGCACCCTCACAGGGAACAGCTTCTGCCTAAGAGCTCATCTCAGCTTCCCTTCTGGCAGTTAAAGCCATTCCCTTGCCCTGTCCCTACATCCCTTGTCCAAAGCCCCTCTCCAGGTTTCCTGGAGCCCCTTTAGGCACTGGAGCTGCACTATGGTCTCCCCTTAAGGAACCTTCTCTTGTCCAGACTGAACCAGCCTGGCCCTTAGAATAATGCACTGCTCCACATTATGCAGGATGAAAAATCAGTTGAGGGCTATTAATGCACCTTTGGCTTCAAGAGAACAACTACAAGGTGGTAGAGATTAGCAGAGTGTTTTGCAGAACAGTGTTACACTCTGTCCCTATCCTTATCCTCCTCTCTAGGTGTATGTTTTTATCAGAGACAGGATATTGGAGAAGACGAACTCAATCTGATTTAATACAGCTACTGTTATAGTCCTACATTACATTCCTGACAGTCTCCAGACTGCAAAGTGGGACATGCCTAAATCCAACAGCTTCCCATTACGCTGCTGGAAAACAAATGGATTTCGGCTCAGTAAACCAGACAACTCAATAAAACCAGACCCAACCATTGTTCCTCTGCACTGCAAACTACATGTGCAAGGACCTTCTCTGAACCTCTAAATGCGAGACCCAGGTTGGGTGCTTCCCAAAGGCTGAAGTTTAGCTTGCAGCAGAGCACACAGGCATTGTTCAGTCATGTCTTGGTAAGGAGCAGCGAGCAATCACAGCTCCCGACAAGCTTCCAACTCCACTTGGGGCAGCAACTGTCCTGCATTACCCACAGATTGGGATTCATGGACAGAGGCATGATCAGAGGGTTTATGAATAACCCAGTATAACTCACATGCTCTAAGAATTCTGAAGATTGTGTACTTTCAATTGATATCACATAAAATATTTCTATGATACATGTATTTATATAAATATCGTATTCAAAAGGCGGCCACAAAGAATACAAAGACTCCCTTTTTACAAGGAGTCACATGGAAAAGAGGAGCAGTGATGGGCACAAATTACTGCTGGGGAGATTCCTACTGGACACAAGGGGAAAGACGAGGTTTTCCCGATGAGAAAAGTCAGCCATTGCAATAATCTCCCCAGGGAAACAGTGGATTCCCCAATACTGGACACCTTAAGGTTTGGCTGGGCAGAGAGCTGGGCCATCTAGTCCAGGTCATGCTTTGCCTAGAAAGGTTGGACCAGATCACCCTTGAGTCTCTTCCAACCTGGGATTACGTGGTTCTATATGAACATACATACATAATGATTTTGGATTTGGAGAGCAAAAACAGCTGTCCTGAGCAAAAGCCACTGTTGCCCAAACTTCCCAGCAGCATCCATGCTGGGAGCAGTCAGGTTTATGGCCAGAACACTGCCAGTCTGTGCTTGGACTCCCTGAGGGCTGACATCCATGCAGCAGGATGCAGCAGCTCAGAAATGAAGCATGATGCTATCCTCTGCCTTGTCTACTAGGGCTGGATCTCCTCACACAGGTCCCTTTAGACTTCATAAAAGAGACTTTCAAGGAAATACGTGCCTAAAGCTAAGTGAATTGGTCTCAGTGCAACCCAGGATTGTCTCATCTCCAATAGGTTTCTCTAAATGTGGACAAGATTCTTTCTTGCTGGTGTAAACCTAATGCACCCACAAGAACTTGGTGGTGAAATTCAGATAAGCACATGGCCCGGAGCTACTATCATGAGTAACAGCTTCATGCATCTTAAAAGGGACTGAATCAGCTACCAGAATAACTCTGGGCTTCTATATCCAGGCAGCGGCATAGCCGCCCCAGTTCCATCCACGCTTTCTGCCAGGAGGTTTGTGTACGCACTCTGTGCTTGCTTTTAGAGCTGTAATCTCTGGGTTGTCTTACAAACAGGAGCAGCTTTAACGGTGATAATCTGAGCAAATGCCCTTGTTTGGTAAGAAAACAACACGGCCCTGATTAAGAGATGGGGTCTCCCTATTGCTAAACCAGGGGAGTGTGCTGAGTTCGGGAGGGTTGTGCCCGTGCTTCATGCATGGAGATGGGTTGCCCAGTGAATATTTAGTTTTCAGCATTTTCTAAATATGACCCTTTCAAAAATGAGATGTGATTCCTGGAGAAGTACTAATTGCTTACCATTGCACTGCACTGGAGGGCTGGGTGAATCCATGCTGTGTTTGTGGCTGCATTCGCTGTTCTGGCAGTTGCAAAAGTCTCAATGGATGCAGATGGGCTGAGATGGTGATTTCCTCACCTGCAGTGGGTACAACCTGAAGAACCAAAGCTGAAACACCAAGGGATGACCCCAATGAACCACAAGGCAGGTGTTTAAATAAGTGAAAATCAACCCTCTTTGGAGGTGCACAGGGCTTGAGGGCTGCCCTCATCCTGCCTTTGGCTGCTAGGGATTACACTGTGGCCTTGCTGAGTCAATGGTGAAACTCCCTTCTGCTTTCCCAGCACCAGGGATCACCCTATTAAAAGTCAGACACTAAAGCACAGCACAGGACAACCCCAAGCACCCCAAGACCATCTGGGGGGTTCAGATGGAGAAGAGAAGGCTCAGGGGGGACCTGATCGCTGCCTACAACTGCCTGAGAGAAGGATGAAGCCAGGAAGGGTCTGGGCTCTGCTCCCAAGGAACAAGGGATGGGACAAGAGGAAATGGCCTCAAGCTGCACCAGGGCAGGGTTAGATGGAGCTGAGGAACAATTCCTTCCCCACAGGGTATTCAGGCATTGGAACTGCCCAGGGCAGTGCTGCAGTCACCGTCCCTGCAAGTGCTCACACACCATGGAGATGAGGCCTCAGTGCCATGGGTTAGTGGTGGCCTTGGAAGCACTGGGGAATGGCTGGACTGGATGATCTTAAAGGTCTTTTCCAACTGAGTTGATTCTATGATGCTGTGATTCTATACAGGGCTGGCATTCAGAATCAGACCTTTGGCAGTGCTCCCGGGAGCGGAGCATCTCCTGGAGCCACTTCTCCCATTGACTCATGTGTGCTGTCAGCGCAGTGGCTCTCAGTTTGCTGCTTTGCCCCAGGAGTCTGGAAATAAGATCGAAATCAAAGATTTCCTTTATGTTCAGACTCTTTGTCATCCTCCTGTTTGCCTGGTGTTTGGTTAGAGCCCTCAGTACTTGGAGAACGTGCGACACGTGGTCATAAATAAACATTAACTTCACAAGCACTTTCTAGTTTAAACATATTAAATAAACAGATGTAAGCCTCCTGAAACACAAACTTTCATACAAGTGGAATACATTTGCTTGCGTGCTGCTTTCAATGTGAAACCCCTGCTGAGGAACAGGGCTGGCATGGGCTGGATCGGTATTCCCTGATCCACACTGGGGTGAGAGACTGCTCTGTCACCAGGAAATAAACCACCAAGATCAAATACCAGAATATTTCATCTTGCTTGAAAGCGAGCCCCTTTACACCCTGCACTGATTTGTCAGCTAATAAAACCGGCCGCAGGCTCACAGAGCTGCAGAGCACTAGACAGGGTGATGCTGCCAAAGAAATATGAACTGGTTTTGGTAGTGGGATTGAATGGGGAGGATGGTGTTGAGCTCAGACCACTCTGAAATGCTCAGTGGGATTGCAGAGCTCCATGGAAAAGGGGGATGTGCCACAGAGGGTAAAACTAGCAGTCAATTTTAAGAGTCCAACTGGGGGCTGGTGGTGATGTTAACAGCCAGCTCTACTGATCTAGACTGAAACACCCCCAGCAATGCTCTGATTTTAGAGGCATGCCAGCTGGTGGAGTTTCCTGCGAGATTTGAGTTGCTGAGTCACTTCCATAGGCAGCATCATTTGTCTCCTCTTGCTATGAGCGTTTTTAACCTGCCTCCTTACCACAGGGAAGACTGTGCTGTTGGAGGCACCAATGTTTGCATCCATCAAGGTCAGGTTTTGGAGACTGGAGCACTGAACAAAAGCCAATAGTGAGAGGTGGCTGCGGCTTTGGGCATGGCCTGAGCAGGACCAGCTTGTGGCTTTGCTGGCAAGCTGGGCTGCCTGGACATGGTGCTGCTGTGACCATGGGAACTGACCAGGCCAAAGCTTTGGCCATTGATGCCTTTGAAAACACAGGGAGCTCTTAACCCAGCTGCAGAGGGGAGAGAAGCTTGGGGATGCTGAGGCCAAATGTGCTGCCTTCCTCTGCAGCAGGAGCTTGGTGCTACCTCAGAGAAGACACAACTAGCCAAGAGAAGGCCATGCATTTAACAGGGTGCTGCTGCGCCATTCTCATTGAACTGTTTAACAACCACAGCAAAGCTCACTGTCGAGGCAAGGAGGTTAAGCCCAGTGAAAAAGGGAGGTTCACCTGGCACATAGGAAAAGTCACAACGACCCAAGAAATGCTGATGAAGAAAACTGAAGAGTGGTGATGCAATGGGCGACATCACATCGTGGATGGGCAAAACCTTGCACCCATGTCCCACAGACATGCTTGTTATCAGCTTCTCCAGGCATCAGTGCAGAGTAGGGGCCAGGGGATGCAGGCAGAATGTGTGTCCCTCACACAACTGCAGAGCTGCAGCAGGTGGGGTCTGGATGAGGGCAGTCATGCAGCATCTCTTAGGACTTGGTAAGGTAAGAGCTAGGGAACTCTTAGCAGGAAAACCAGCAGTTGCAATCAAACACAGTATCCCAGACTGGTTTGGGTGGGAAGGGACCTTAAAGCTCTTCCAGTTCCAACCCCTGCCATGGGCAGGGACACCTTCCACTAGAGCAGCTTGCTCCAAGCCCCTCTGTCCAGCCTGGCATTGGACACTTCCAGGGATGGGGCAGCCACAGCTCCTCTGGGCATCCTGTGCCAGCGCCTCAGCACCCTCAGCAGGGAAAAGCTTTAGCCTAGTATGTGAAGCTGAACACAAAGCTATTTGTGCCCTGCAGTGCCGTGCTCATAGCTGCCCTCTGCCCTCCATGGTAACCCCAGTTTGGCTGGGATGTGAGCCAGTTGCTGAGTATGGGTAATATTCAGCTACTGAAATATGAGAGAGGGAGGCTCTGAAGGATGAGTTGCTCTGTGAACCCTGTTTTATCATCGTGAGCAGGGCTTTTAGACTAGCTCAGAGGAACAGCCCTTTATTTCAGCCACCATCACTGCAGGACTTGATGGACTCCCCGAGCAAATCTGTGGAGGTGCACCAGCATTGGCACAATACAAACATCGGTGGCCCGAAGAAAGACAGTGACAAAGCAATCTCTGCAGGAGACAGAGCTCAGCTCCCTCAGCCGCTTTGGTAAAGGCCTCTTTAATTTAGTGCACGCTGGTTGAATTAAATATTTCTTGGCCTTATTAAAGCAAGGATTTACTCCCCGCTCTATTATTCATGGGGCTGTACAACAAGTACCAGCCAGTCGGGGTGTAATTAGCAAGGAATTATTTACAGAGATGAGAAAGTGTTACTAAACCCAAGCAAACAGTGTCCTTGTGCTCTCCTGGAGTGGCCTGGCAGTGGGATAGCTGCATGCCATAGACCCATCAGGGCAGCACCTCTGCAAGCAAGAGTAATGATGCTTTCAAAGGCAGGCATGGGAGTAACTCAGAGGAACAGCAAACATGTAAACTGTCAGCGTGATTCACTGAGTAATTATAGAATAACACAGTGTAAACTATTAGGAGATAATAACAATAAGTCAGGATTGACTCGTCTCCTTTAGCACTTCAGGCTGTCTCCTGGTTGTTATTCTCTCAAAGCTTGCTGCATGCATGAGAGGAGAGCTGAAGAGTGCTGCTGGGTGGGAGCACTGCTCTGCAGGCTTTGGCAGCAGCGAAGTTGTGAAGATGGAGCCCATAAATCACCTTTGCTGATGCCTCTGCCCAAGGGAGATGTCTGCTGGAGGCAGACAGAGGAAGGGTGGTGGGGAGGACGGCACTGGAGCAGCTCTGGTGGAATGGGGAGGGTTATGAGGCTCTCTGCTTCTGGATGGATGAAGCTGTGGATCAGGAAGGGGGCTACAGGGATGCTGGAGAGGGACTTTTCATCAAGGACTGGGGTGATAGGACAAGGGGTGATGGGTTCAAACTGAAACAGGGGAAGTTCAGGTTGGAGATAAGGAAGTTCTTCCCTGTGAGGGTGCTGAGCGCTGGCAGAGGGTGCCCAGAGAAGCTGTGGCTGCCCCATCCCTCACAGTGTTCAAGGCCAGGTTGAACAGGGCTTGGAGCAAGCTGCTCTGGTGGAAGATGTCCTTGCCCATGGCAGGGTTTGCAACTGGATGAGCTTTAAGGTCTTTTCCAGCCCAAACCACTCTGGGATTCTTTGATCGATGTGTTGGGTTTGGATTTTGAAATTCAGCCTTTTTTCCTTCCCAAATAGTCACCGGGTTCATTTAAATAAAATGATAATTAAAATAAGAGCTTCAGACTGCAACTTTCCCCTCTGAAAATGGCAAAGGGGCACTGAAATAACTGTGAGCTCCGTTGCTGCCTCTCCTCTCCCCTCCAGCTGCCTTTGGGCTGGGATAACCGTCAGCTCCAGCCCTTTCCTTCAAACCGCTTTAGCTTGATGAATGACATTTGGAACTTAATCCAAATATCTCCAGTTGGCAGGTCTTGGGGTTACATTACTGAATCCCACTTACTATGGAAAATCCTTTATTCCAGAAATGTTTTTACCACGGCCAATGCCTAAATTACCCATTGCCGTTAAAGTGTGCGTGCCTTGTGGGGCTTCTGGGGACTGACCAATGTTCTATGGTTAATAGTCACAGAAGATGCGTGGTGGGTGGTGTGTGGACATCTCAGGTACCACAACACGCCTCTGAGACAGCTTCAGATGGCAGAAGGTGTGTCACCAGAAGGCTGGTCCCTGCCAGCAGTGCTGCAGAGCCATGTTAATGCTCAGTCCATCACTCATGGTTCTTTATTAGGGCCGGAGAGCCAGCAGCAAGCATAACCGAGCCATTGATCAGGAGGCAACAACTCAGCAGGCAAGGAAAACTCTTGTCCATCAGCTTGAAACTCAATTATCCAAGCTGCAGCTCTCCTTTCTATAGGTGTACCAGCTCCTTATCCTTATATTCACCAAAAGGGTTTTCTAGCCCTGGAACAGGCTGACCAGGGCAGTGGTGGAGTCACCAACCATAGAGGTACTTAAAAGACATAGTGTCATGGTTTAGTGGTGGGCTTATCAGTGCTTGGTTAATGACTGGGACTCGATGATCTTGAAAGTCTTTTCCAACCTAAATGATTCTGATTCTATATCATGCATTCACCTAATGGTTATCATCCTCGGTCATGCACTCTGTAGACAGGTGATTACTTATGCATACACTAAACAGATCTTCCCCTTGGTGGCACTGGCATTACTCCTGGTGGATGCAAACCCTTTTCCCACATGGGAGGGCATCCTATGGACAGGGAAGCAGCTGGTGGTGCTGCTTGCAAGGACCTGGAGAGAAGCTGGACCTAGGAGAAACCCTGCAACCCTTGTAACCACTGATAATAAACGCCTTTGGGGTCTGTGATCGAGTGGAGGCTTCACTCTGCTCTTAACAGCAGTTCTAAAACCAGGATAAAAGTAACCACGGTCTGTTCTTTTTTCCTTTCTTTTCACTCCATCATGATATTTCCAGGAATCTAACTCCAGGCAAGTTTGCAACTTGTGTTCACAGCTGAATTCTTTGGTGGCAAGAGCAATGAGCAATGATTTTTGTTCTTTAGGCTTCAATACTCATAACATTTCCATTTTTATGGCATTTGATTATGTAGTAGACATTTAAGATGCATTTATAATATTAACCTCTCCAAAGAGGCCACTCCTAAACCAGCTCTGTTTGCCTAGTTAAAATGCAGCTCTCACTGTTGTCTGTACCTCAAGTGGTCTGAGCTGATGAATCAGAGCTCTGAAATGCTAAACCAAAAAATACATATATAAAAGCCCATGGAGGGGGGGGAAGCTTCCTTCCTGACAAATGACCTGTGCTCTAACATCAGCCACTTACTCATTTGTCAAACCTCTGTTGCTCTGCTCAGCTGCACCCAAAGTTGTAATTTGCAAATCTGAATCCAATCTGATGCTTTGTCATCTTGTGACACTGTGGGAGGGGAGAAGGAGACTCAGCACTGCTCATACCAAGGGGGTGGTGGGAGCTGTGCTGCCCTCCCCGGTGCCCCACAGTCTGCATGGGGCCAGGCCATCCCTTCCCAGGCTGTGGGGCTCTGCTGAGATTTGACAAGAAAAGGAAAGCACCAAGAGGGCTGTTCCATGACTGGAAAGAGCCAAAAGAGATGAAGGTGCTTGTTCAAGGCCCCAGTGTGAGTCCAACTAAATACAGAGCCTGGAGCAGCACCAGGCTCTCATCCCCAGCCAGTGGCTGAGCCACTTGACCACTCTAACCCTCCCTCACCCTCCAAGCTGGTTTGAAACTTCATGAATTACTCAGCCTCTGTAAGTTACTGTCGTTTGTGTTGTAGAAGCAGCTCAAGATCTCGCTGGAGGACCTCTCGGTGGTGGGTGCTGCCTGTACATCAAACCAGACAAGAGTTGTGACAGTGCAAGGATTGAAACAGGGACTGCAGAAGTCAGATGGCTGTGACAAACGCAGGGATGAGTGAATATCCATCCTTAACGTGACATAAAACTGTCCCAAAATCAAGAGCTAAGAATCTGAGATCGCTCTGAACTGCTCCCTGCCTTCTCTCATTGCCTGTTATCCATTACACTGGTAGGCATGTCCTCTCCTTGCAGAAAATTCCCTTGTGTTTGTGAAATGCATGACACAACCCCAGTGAGAACTGTAGAAAAACCTCAGGAGATAACAATAACTGTCTTTTCCCCCTCCTGATAAGCATGTAATGCCTGAGGACCAGCACTGAGCATAAAGACAGAGATGTGGCAGGAAAAGTGCTCTCTTTAAGTGAGCTCAGTGCTTGCCTCGTGCAGGTAAAAGTATTCCTGAAAGCAGTGTGAAAAATAAAGACAGTATCATAACTCACATGAGAGGTGAAGAGTGGAAGTGATGAATGAGGAGTATAAAGTGTACTGTCTATTCCCTGCATCTGAAGCATTTCACTTGGGAGCTTTAATGAAATTCTTATCTTTCCTGGTTTGCAGCTCTGTCCTATATATATACCATACTCAGGTTTCTATTTAACAGCACAAGTGGTAACCAAGATCAGATGCACACCCTGTGCTGATGCTGGAGGAGGCTCCAGGTTGTCCCTACCCTGCTGCTTGTGCTGTTCCGTGCAGGTTGAAGGCAGTGTAGTTATCTCACTACATGTGTTATTTTGCTAGGTGGTGCAGAATCTTAGTGTGTGTACACTATAATTACTTTTAGTTGCTCCCTTCTCTTTTACTGTAATTTACTTGCTAATTATTGTTACGGAATCTTAACTCAGTTGTTCCCATTAATCTCAAATTAATGATAAGGTAGTCCATACTAATTTAACATCAGGGTTGTGAGTTTTTCTTTTAATCACATGTTTTAAGGATTGTTGCTGATGTGTTAGAAACAGTTGCATTGGAAAAGCAGCTCTGTCCTGAGAAGTGATGTTGAAGAAAACTCTACTGTGGCCCAAGGGTGTCCTGTTTTATGGATTTGGGACTAAAGAGGCTTAATTTGACATGGTAAAAGAGCTGCTTTCCCATCTGGCCCATGCAGAGAACACATTAATGTCTTTAATTTTCAGGTGTCCTAAGTGTTTCGATGCAAGCCTTTTGGATGACCAGCCTCAGGATGAAGGACTAAACCCCACAAAAGTCAGACTCTCACCTCCCAGATGTTCCCTTGTGGATCTCCATCTCACTTAAGCATCATATTAAGGGTGTAGGAACTTCAGAGGACTCATCAATCTGCTGTTCTTGGGGGGCTAATGAGAGAAAAATGCTCTCCTGAAATGGATATACACCCCAGGGGACAAAGTATTTGCCAACCTCCAGTGAGAAGCATTTCAATTCCTGGTTAGCTGTTAGGGGACCAATATTTCTGGAAGCAGGATTTATAGGAATACCTCTTTTTGATAACACTGAAGGTTTAGCTGGATGATTGCACCTATTGTATCTCAGCTAGGTAAGCAGGCTTGGTTGAGACTTTCTTTGGTAAAGATGGTGACTTGGTGACACGAAGGTGAATTTATATCAGCCAGTTTTGCTCCAAAACTCAAATACCCTCCCCTGAGCCAAGGCCCTTTCCTTGAACCATCATCAGAGTAGGTGGCTCCAGATGACCTGCCCTTATCTCCCAACCAGATATCCATGGATCCATGGATGTGATGGTAGGACACGAATCCTGCCTTCGCAGTGCATACAGCTTTGTCTGCGTACATACTCCAGGAGACCATGGTGACTTGCCCACATGCAATTTTGTACCCCAAGTGACCTGTCTATGTTTCCATAATGAAGCCTTTTGGCTTTTTCAGTATGTCACATAGAAGACATGCTCAGGCCTGGAGGAACACTTTAAGTCCATCAGGATGCTACAGCCATGCAGGATATAGGAAAAGAGCAGCCTTCCCATTTTAGGACTTTCTCTTGATTCCTACTCTTATCTGTGCTTATTTCTCAGCCTCTGAATGCACTATGCATCTGTCTGTGCCCTTCTCGGTGTTGTGCTGTGGTGTTAGGGGGTGTATTTGGAGCAGGCAGTGTCTCTGGATGCTATTCTAAAGCAGGCAATGATAAATGAGTTTACACCATGCTGTGCTGGTGTAATTAGGAGGCGTGGTTGACAGCATCTTGGATGTCGTCGTTTCAAGACAGCCTTAGTCGAGGGCCTTACACATCTCATGTTTATAATGGGAACTCCCCAGGCCATGAGCCTGGGCTAAAAATAGTCATCGTAATCAAAAACAGAATTCAGGGCACAAGCAGAGGTACCACAGGCAGATGTATCTCCTTATAAATACAATATTTGAACACCTAATAAGCATGCAGCATATCAGCAAGGAAGGAGTTAGGAGAAGGTCAGTCCTCCTTCTATTAGATATGCAGAGAAGCAGAATGCATTTGATTTGTTCAATATATGTCAGATCTTTAATGGAACTTTCATTTCCTTGTAGTATTTATCATAAACTTCTTTGCAAGGGGAAGGCTAGCAATTTATCTACAGCAAAAACGTCTTTGTGCCCTCTTTACTCTGCGTTTCTCTTTGAGATGTTCCTTGGGGAGCTCTGCCAGGGAGAAAGTGATGAGGTTTGAGGCGAATCATGCCCTGACCAAGAGAAAGGACTGAGGACTTTCCGTAAACAAGTGGTCATAAATGTGGATGCTCAAGCCAGCAGGGAAGAGTAGCACTATTGGCAAGTGTGTGCTATCACACAGACAATACAGAGTCAGGGTCACTCTATTTTAACTGGGGAGTAGGAAGAAGTGAAGACTCCAGATCTAGAGTGTCTGGAGTCTTCACTTCAGGAAGTAATCCATCCTCCTCTCTGCCTGCCCGAGCCCTGCAGATCTGAAGCCAGCTCATTCACAGGGCAGCCTGGTACATAGTGACAAGATCACAGCAGAAATAAGTCTGGAAATGATGAGCATTGAATCATAGAACAATTAGGTTTGGAAAGGACTATAAGATCATCCAGTTCCAACCCCCAATTGACTCGGGAGAAGTTCAGGAATAGAAAGACTTCTAGTAAATGTTACACTGAACCTCAGGACTTGGCTCCATTTTCATGCCCTGTCCTTGCTGTACCAGCCTGGGGCAGTGTGCCTGGTGGATCCATTGTGTCTGTGATGTCCTAGACCGGAATGGTTGCATGCAGAACTGGGATGCAGTGGCTGAAGGCAGGGACAGGGGATGCTTTGCTTTCCAGCCTACCTCTATTACTTTGTTGATGCTTTCAGTTTGGCTTCCCTGGCTCTATTGCTTTTGCTGGGTGGGTTTAGGACCCAACTAAAGCCAATGAGAAAGGTGAGCTCCACTGAAGAGCTACATCTCCAAAAGCACAAGCAGAGATGCTGATCCTGGCCTGCTGTGCTCATGGTAACACGTCTTCATCAAAGTGACATTTCTTGCTGCTTGCGGAGGGAACAGCTATTATCTCCCTGTCTGCTCCTAATGAACTTCACCACAGTGAGCAAAGCCCTTTGGTGGGCAAGGCTGGAGCTGCTCATTCCAATTAAACATGCACAATGAGCATCATACGCCATCCTTTCCAGCACAACTGTTGGAAAATGTCCCTCATCCTTTCCATTACATTCACAGGCTGGGTGATACCTGCCAGGAAACACAGGAGAACTGGAGTTAGGGATGTTTCAGCTCACAGTAGAGAGACAGCCTCCAGAAGCCACCATGAGGAATTATTAGAGTCATTGCTGAGACGATCAGCAGCAGGTCAGAAGGATGCTGTAAGTGCTTAGTAGATCTTGTAATTGGCATTAGCCAGAGGTGGCTTCATCCTCAGAGGATTTGTCCTTTTCTTGGCTTTTTTGTCCCCCCCTCCCAGCAATAAGAATTGATATTCTGTCATTTTGTCTGGATGTTTTCACACCCTGACAAGGGCTGGGAAGGATCAGAAAAGATATAACAATTGCTGAGTTTCCTGCAGCTTGGCTGAGCTCTTGCTTGAGCAGGAGTGGGGCTGTGTGCATGGATGTCTATCTGTGAGGTTTGTAGATGGACATGGTGGGTTTCACCTACCAAATGTGGTACCTAGTGATGTTCAGCACACTCCCAAGCATGTGAATGCCCCATCACATGCTGGAGGCCAGGAGGGGTCAGAAACAGACTCTGGACCACACAGTGTCATCGAGCACCTATGTGAGGGCTACTGAGTCCTGTCTAGCTGACTGAGGAGCACAAGAATCTCCTAAGAATGATACAGGAGAAGGAAATCTCCACTAGAATTGCTACTTTTCCTTGAAGTTCTCTCTCATCCATAAAGAAATGCAACTACCAAAGGACTCACGAAGAGCAAAGCTGATTGAGAGGGTTATGGTACTGCTTCTGGAGGGGGAGGAGGAGGAAAGGGGTCGCTCATGGATGCTAGCTTTGAGAATTAAAGAACCCACAAAGAATCAGACCCAGAATGGCAGAAAAATCAAAAATATATATAGAGAAAGAGGGAACGGGGTCTGTGATGCAAGGGGAACACACACGCATAACCCACATAGACAAGGGAGAGGGAATGAAGTTTCAGAGTCTCTGAGAAATATGTTTTCTCTGTAAAACCAAGCATGGGAAACTTCTAATGCTGGTTTACTCTCTATATAACCTGAAATAAAATGTCTTCGTAAATAAAAATCAAGCATAGATGCTGTGTTTCTGTGGTCCTGAGAGGCAGAACATTACCCTCACTGGGCTTCAGGGAAGGCAGCAATGAATTGCCTGTAAATGTTCATTCATCTTTACAAATGAATTTACTTTGTCTGGGCAAGGATCTGTTTTGGATGCCAGTTCACTTGTTCTAACAAAGGAATTCTAACAGCCACAAAACTGCTGCCCCTGCTTTTACCCAGCAGGAAGGATCTCCATGGTTCATGCTGGAGAGTTTCTAGCCTGGAGGTGAGGATAGAGCTGATCAGATGAGAAGCCAATTTGTTGTTCCTGAAACACTTAATTTGAAGTGTCTTAGCCAAGACTCCCTCTAATCATATTCAATACAAGTCCTTACCAATAGCCTTTGGCAGATCTGACTCAGAGTGGGGGAATGTGATTTTCAAATATGTGTTTCCCACCCACTTTTTCCTCAGGTCTGACACATTGCCATTTTAAAGCCCTGCAAAACCATGGGAATCTTTGAAATCGATGACATTCCCAAGCTCAGGAGCAGCTGTATCATCAGGGTTTATGAAGCACTAGGCACAGAAGCTCTAGCTTTAAGCTGGTAGAGATATAAAGCTGGGGAGGGTTTGGCTACTGGTAATGATGCTGCAGCCAGAGCAAGCCCTGACTCTGCACACAAGCAGAGGTCCCCCTTGGATTTCCTGCTAGAAACCCCAAGATGCAGCTGAAGACACAACCCAGATGTCTGTAGTAAGACTTTTTATGCTTAAAGCAAGAAAAAGTGGTAAAAGGAGTATTTCCTTGGGAGTTACTATCAATCATCATGTGCCATTCCCTGAGGGCTGAAAACAGAAAGCAGCACTTCACTGGTAGAGCCAAAGACATTCCCTGTGCTCCCTTTATTTCTTCACCCTTGGTCACAGGAGCGATCACACAGTGAGTACCACAAGGAAGGAATTTCCCTCTCCATTGACTCACCCCTTGCTCACACAGGTGTACAACCAGGCGTCCACATGCACACACAGCTCTTTCTTTCCTCTCTTGTCTATATGTGCGATTTATTCATTCACAGATATCCACAGGGGATGTTTATGGGGAAGGTTTAGTTCAGTGCTTTGGCAGCTTTAACAGAAAGATGAATTTATTTCGGCTGATAACTGCAACTGAACATCACCTTGTTCTCTGGTCCCTCAGGACAACTTCAGGTCTTGAGGTGCTGAGGAAGCCCCTAAAAAGAGGACTGGGGGCTTTCAGCGTACAGTAGGCACATGATAGTGAATGACAGTGGTACACTGAAGCATAGAATCATTCAGGTTGGAACACACATTGAAGTTCATGGAGTCCAACAACATGGCTTTGTGAAGATCTTCAGACACCAAAGTTCTGGATTTCTCTACACCCAAGGACAGCAATGCCTTGGAATGCACAACTGGATCTCATTGCTGTCATGCTGCCACCCCTGGAGGTGGAGGGAATAGGGAATCCCATTCATGGGATGTCTCCAAATCACACCCTTGTCTTTTCCAAGGGGACAGAAGTCACTTGCCGTTCTTCATTCCTATCAAGAGGTGGCAATAGACAATTCTGTATTGTCCTCAGCAAGGAAGAAACCCTGAATTGTCATTGCCCTCAGTCAGTGCTCCACATCTTTCTACTGGTTACAGCATGAGCAAGGTTCCTGGGCTGGAAGGTGGAAAGCAATAAAAGCAAGAAAGGACATTTGCGAAGCAAAAATGACATTGATTTTAAAGAGCAAGAGCAAAGCTGCCATTTACAAAAGGCAAAGCGTCTCTAGAGAAAACCGGAGAACATTATCCATGGGTGGAGAGATCAGAAGGAGCACAAAATGAGAAGATTGTTTAATAATGAGGCAATGAATGCTCAATTAGCTCATGCTAAAAAACACCTCCCATAAGCAACTGCAGATGATCCAGGCATGGTAAAGCCAAACACAAGACTCAGAAGATCATAAGCCATCTCCCCTTCCCCCTGGGTAGTGCTACTGCCAAACATTACAATGCTATCATCAGATGTGCTCCTATAAATGCAAACATTAATTTCTTTCTCATTTGGCATGTGAACCTTGGAGGATGCTTGCAGATCACATTTGCACAATACAGAGGGTCAGGTGCTTAGTACAGAAGATAAAGCGAGAGGTCTGCTCCCACCACATGGCTCCAGCAGGCAGGGATGTGTCTCTGCAAGAGACACAATGACATGGAGATGGGTGAGTAAGGAGCACTGGAGATCTTGGGGGCTCACTTCACCCCTTGCCTACACAGTCCTTGCTCTTTTCAGCCAGCTGGGGCTGTTCCTATTTCATGTCTTGGGTATTATCAAAGCTGAAGTCCGCATTGCTGCAGTTCCTGGAGCTGCAGCTCATCATCCCCTCCCTGCAGAAAGCCTATGGGCAGTGTATGAGGGCAGGGGGTGACCCTGGTTGGACACATGGTACTGAGTGCTCCAGAAGATGCTGTAACCCTGACTCTGTTTTTGTGCTCACCATCAGCCTAGGACGTATCTCAGAAAAGAGACATCTTGGCCTTCCCACTACTGACCCTTTAATCTGCAGCTTCATACTATGACAGAGCCTCCATCTTCCAGGAGACAATGCTGATGTACCAGGCAGCTTTAGGAGGCTGGTAATTGATTCTCATCCCTTTGCAGGAATAGCTTTCACATTCTGGACTCTACTTGGCAATTACACTCCTGTGCTGAGCTTTAAATCACATCTGCTTTCCCTGGAAAGCACTGAGCTGAGAGGTCACAGTCACACCATGGGTATGCACTGGGTGCCTGACGTTTGGGGAGAAAACACAAAGGCGATTTCAATCTTCTTGTAGCTTCAAGGTGTTACTGAAATAATCCAACATGAAATAACATCTCCTCAAGGCTCAGCTGCAGCTGCTTGATAATGGAAATATGGAAGAGAGATTGTTCCAAGAGATGGCCCAAGATCTTAGGGGAGAGCTTATTAAGTCCAACCATGACAAGTTTGTCCCCTTGGGCAGAGCCTGTAGACAGCAGAGATGTGGGATGGAGGCAGGATGCTGCAGCTGGTGGCATGGGCTGTCTGCTCACTGAAGGAGGCAACCCAGGTCAGCTCTGGCCTCTGGCAAGGTCAGGGCAGGACAGATGTGTCCTGAGAAAGCTCTACTCAGAGTGAAGTCTGAGCAAAGCACTGAAGCTATTTGGGGTGTTTTGTGGCACAGAGCCAGTGGTTGGGGTTCAGCCACTGTCTGGGGTTCAGCAAGCTCCTTCTGCATAGCCTAGCACCTCCAAGGAGTCCCTCAACCCATCCCATTCCCACATGGGAAGGAGAAGGCTAATTCCTCACCTTAGCTGCTTAGCTGCCATCACAGACTGGTATTTCAGGTGGCTGAAGTTCTGGAGAGGGATGTGCCATTCCCTTTGAGCATACAGCATTCCAGCTGCAGATATGGCTGACGTTGGACAAACCCACATTTCCAAGCTCTGTTTGCGAAGGGGAAGTGACAGATAGGAAAACTGTATGCTTGAGAGCTGTTAAAACCACCATGGGGACATGGTGTTGTAAAGCAAAGCTTGTGCCAGTTGTGAGACTGCAGAGATCTTGGGCTCTCTGTTTTAACAAAAGGTGCGTTTTTTTTGCCTGGAATCCTGAGTTTCTTCCTTTCCTACTTATATTCAACATGCTGAAAATCCCTAAAGCATTCATAATCAAGGAGCTAACCAAACATAAAAGCAGATTAGGAGAGGAAAGAGGATTTACTGGCCTTTGAGGATACAGGTCTCCTTACTGCATGCTCCTCATTGCTTGTGGCTGGAGCCCATTTGAGAGAATCATCTTTGGTTGCTTTTTACAGCACATGAGCCCTCCCCAGTTGTGGACTCCCTTTGTAGTCAGTGGATATCTGCTCCAGACCAGCACTGGTGATGGTTCCACAGTTGAATCTCAGCTCCACAGCTGGGGGAGATCCCTCCATCCAAGATGCCCTACCCAAGTGGGATCCTTTTTGCTGGTCAATGGCTTAAGTACTTGTGTAGATATCTAGGAGAGGACAAGGGCATATATATTTGTGTTCTGAACTAAAAAGAGATAAAAAATGACTGCCCTAGGTTGCTTTTTACTACTTTCAGTTATGGGAAACCACAAGCATTGCTGACAAAGATGCGTGCATTTTACTGATACTTCAGTGCAGAATAAAGCAGATCACTTAAACCTCTGCTGAAGGTGATCAAACCTGCTCTACCTTATATTGCACTGACCCTTGTGACCTCCACATCTTCCAGCTCAGGAAGTGTTTGAGCTGCAGATGCCAAGGGAGGGAGATATTAGCATTTCTATACACCTAACTTGCATGTACACACATCCCTCAAGCATCCTCTACAAGCCATTATCAGAGATGGGAACAAGAGTTTTAATACAAGAAGATTATCATAGTTCTGGCTGAATATGAAGTATTATTTGAACAGAAAACTGAGGGCAGTTTCAGGAGGACAAGTAGGGGATGATGACTTCCAGATGAGGTCTCATCCTGACCAGCTGCAGCTTCTGGCTTCTTTAGCCCCACCAGTGAGATTCATATCATATACCCTTTGCAGAGGGGTCTGGCAAGCAAAGTGTTTATCACACACTTGAGGTAGGCACATCCTAGGTAGAAGAGTGTAAAGAATTGATTTTTTTCCTTTGTTAGCAATTTCAACCAAACAAATAAACCAACAAAAATTTGCTTGAAATTCAACTTGAAATTCAATTCTGCAGCTTTTTTTTTGGTTAAGCAAGAAGTTGAAAAAAATAAACTTTGGGGTAAGTGGAACGTTTTGTTTGTTCTGACATAAAATGTTCCGTTTTGAAGCCAAGTATTTTCTTTATCCGCAGCGTAAATATAACTTCAGGAGGTTTCTCACCAAGGAGTATTTTATTTGTAACAGTCCTATACTTCCTGATGCTTTGTTTGTGTGTGTCACGGGCAATTCTTCACGACTGAAATCCATCCAGGGAACACTTTGCTGCTGCTGAATCGCGAGTCTTTTTGAGAAGAAATATCTCATGCAGGTGAAGCTACAGCTCTTTAAGTACATTTCTCCTACGTTCTCAAATCACCCTTTACCCAGCAGACTTGGGATGTATTAAAATGTCTGGTTTACCTGGGAGCAAAGTAGGTGAAACCTACCCTGGGCAGCAAGCCAGCACAGCAGCTATCTGTGGAAAAACCAGGACAGAGGTGATGGGAAGCCTCATTTTCCTCCTGCAGGAAAGGCCTTAGAGTGCAATAGGGAGATTTTGTGCAGATTCAGCTTCACAAAAAGGACTCCTGAAGGACCTGCGCTGAATGATTTACTTCCACAACACTATAAACCAGAAGATAATTCCTAAATTGTTATGATTTAGCTCATCTCTACCATCTCTGTAACACACTTTTTGGGGTAGAAAGCCTTATGCAGTCATCGTGCTGAGCATTCCACTCATTCTCCAGTCTTACGATGCAAATAACATAGGTGGTCTGGTCTTGTTGAAGGTCATGCAAAGAGCCACTCATGGAGTTGATAACTGAACCCAAGAGACCCAACTGGTTGCACCATACTTAGAAATAATGTTCACTGTGATATCCAAGTGCCATTCCATCAGCCCTTGTTTCTAAGCACCAGATACAAATCTCCCCCACAGGAACAAATCGCAGAGATTAGTAGAAACAGGAAATTCAGATGTAAGAGAGCAGCTGACAGTTTAAATGAACTAAATCCTCATTCTTTTTGTGTTTGTACCTTTCCAAGCGGAGGCTTTGGAAGCCTGAAATGAGAAGATCCTATCAAAGTACTGGGAGATAACTCACCCCATGCTATGTGAACAGCAAAGTCATCACCCAGCAAAATCACTTTTGAACTCAGTGCGGCAGCAGCCCGACTAATTGCATTTCAGATTAATGAGTCTTTTGCTAAAGCCCTAATTGCATAATGAGAACCTTATAGTTTGCTTCTGACTACTGAACTGTTTCCAAATGAAGCAGGCGATGCTCACGCACCCAGGGCAACCTGCAGTTGTGCTCATTTGCATGCAGTAATTACAAGTGTTTCACTCCAGAAGTGGCTCTTTGCTCACTTTTACAGAGCAGTTGTTTCTGCTCCAGCAAATTCTCTTCTTGGACATGCGTATTATGGTTCAATCCTGAGTGGCAAAAGGACATTTGGTGTTGCTTTGAATTACCTTCAAGTAAGAGCATAGAGCCATAAGAGTGCTGTAATTGTGGTTTGCCAGCTGTCTGTAGGATGAGCCCATGCTCTCTTGCTTATTTAAAGGCAGCAAGTCCTATTCTCCAAGCTGGAAAAGCTCCTTCCTTGTCCCTTGGTCCCATGAGGCTCACCAGAGATTCAGTGATTAAGCTGTGTCCTGCTAGTCCAGGTTGGACAGGGCCTGGAGCAACCCGCTCTAGTGGAAGGTGTCCCTGCCTGTGGCAGGGTGTTGCAGCCAGATGAAATTCAAGGTCCTTTCCAACCCAATCCAGTCTGGGATTCTACGATTCAGAGAGGAGGGCTGAGTGTGCACTGGGATTGGTGAAGTGCTGCTTGGCAGAAGAAGGAGTGTGGGATGGGGAAAGAGCTGAGGGATTCCACATCTCATTGATCCTTTTTTCATGTGTGATAGCGTGGGAAAGAGAAACTGAAAGAAAGACAAAGAGGATGCAGCACCTCTCTCCTCCCCCTCACCCTGCCCCGGCCATTTCCCTTCCCGTTTTAGTGGGAAAAGCAGAAGACATAAATTATTAATTTTCTGAGTACAACAAAATAAGCATTTCACTTTGAAACCCCCCTTTTTCCCCCAAAAAAAGAAACCCACTTTGATTTTGTTTGTTTTCAACAACAAACAATGCCTTGGTAAAATCAGCAGCATGACAGCAGCATCTTCCCTAGAGGAAAACCTGTCCTTTCAATGCTGGAAAAGCCCTTTACTCTCAAGAGTAATATGTCAAGATTACTGCATTTTGATGCATTAACTGTTGTTTACTGAGAACACTGCCCACCTTCTCCATCTCCCCTAAACCAGACAGGGTGCCTGCAGAGGTGCACTTATGCAAAGCGGTTTGTGTACCGAGGTCCATCTTGATACCCCAGACTTCCCTCCCATGGCTGACAGAGCCACTCTTCTCTTTGTACCACTGTGCTTATTCCTTTGTCGTGCACTAGCAAGTCCCTGGGAGAAAGAAGCATGAAACCTTTAACTGAGGATCACTGAGATTACTGCATTTCCTCCATGGGATGTCAAGCAAAGACGAGCCATCCCTGTCCCTTTGCTCCCCCAGACGTCAGCCCAGCTGGCAGCAGGGCATATTTCTCTCTCTTGTCCTTCAATATCACAGGCCTTTTCCTCATTCCAGAAGGATTATTTTGGCTGCTCCTCTTCACTGCCTGGTGCTCTGACTGATGGATTGCTGTTTTCCTCTTGGTCTGTCTTGTCAATACAGGGAAGTCATTTTATCTCATGAAGAAAGAGCTCAGGCTTGTTCCCCACCCTGTTGTCCAGTCTGTAAGATGAAGGACTCCCTGGCTTTCAAAAGACAAACATCACCAACCTTTTTACAGACATTGCAGATGGCCTTGCAGGCCCACTCCAGGTCCTTGCCATGCAGCTCCCCTTCGAGCACTGAGGTTCCATCCTGTTCCTATGATGGCTTCTCATCTTTAAACCCACATTTCTCTGCCTTCCTCCATCTGCACTAAAGCTCAGCCTGAACTCTCCTGAAATCTGCTGCTCAGCAAGCTCTCTGCTAGCAGCAGGATAAGCCTGATCATCCCATTGCCTTGAGCTCCTGTGTCTCCATCCATTCAGCATCATCTGAGGGAGTGCACCTTCTTTAAAACCAGAAGGACAACTTCAAGGCCAGGCTGGATGTGGTTCTGGGCAACCTGATCTAGCTGAAGGTGTCCCTGCTCATTGCAGGGGCATTGGACCTTTGAAGGTCTCTTCCATCCCAAACTACCCTGTGATTCCATGAGCTTCCTTGTGCCACCCCATGTCCTGATTTGTCTGACAGGGAAGCGAGAGGTACAAACTGCCTCATTCCACCTCCTTTTGGAAAAGACTAAGAGCCTTAGAGGATACATCTTTTCCTTGAGGTACAAAGGGACACCTGCCAACACGATAACAAACGGACCTTTCATAACATGCTCCTAACAACAATCATAAAAATGACAAGAATGAGGTTTGAATACAAGGGCAAATAGTAGAGAAATGTGGATTTTATTATCGATAACCTTAAGGTTGAAGAGTGACATTCACGGATAATGGTGTATTATAGTCCGATTCTTCCTGGCTGGGAAGCAGATTGCCTTCAATCCACGTGCATACATGGGACAAAGGCTCTTGTTTCTATGCAATAGAAAGCAAACAGAATCTGTTTCCTGCGGCCAGGCAGATATCTAATTTGAGCTTGCTTGTGCTAGTGGGGATTGCAGGAATTCTTTGTTTCTCATTAATGTTAAATGTTGCCCGCACAGCATATGCCACAAGCACATACTCACCATCAGCAGCACACACAGCAGACTGTGCCGCTTCAGAGGTTAAATAAGAAATCTCACAAACACTGCAAAGAGAAATCCCATTTCCAATGTTCAGGGTTTGTTTTGTGTTCAGTAATAAGTGGCTCTGCATTATACGGGGTCTTTGTCCTTTCCTTTCCTTGACAAATCAATGATGGCAAATAATCTCACACCCAGCATGTGAGGAGCATTTTTGCATGAGAAAAAGAGAGCGACTCAATTAGACACAAGCATTTTTTTCTTCCTCTCATGGTACAGGAGCCATATTCCTCCTCTGCCATGAGGAATGAAGACAGATTGTATGGCAGCAAAGAGAAAGAAACTTAAATCAGTTTATTCTCTTTCCAAGCTGGGGTCTATCTTGTTCTCTCTATATATTTATGTATATGCACATACATATATACTTCCATATATATTAAATAAATATATATATACATATTTGAATGCATGCATTGTGCATGTCCATTGTGGGTGCTTTGAGAACTCTCATTAGGGTTTACAGCTCAGCTTAACTAAGATGAATCTCCCCCAACTGAGCAGGAGGCAGTGAAGTGAAAGAAAGGGAAAGTTACTCAGGTAACTCAGAGCCTGAGGAGAGCAAGCACCTCAGGGGACTTACTGCTGTCTACATACTGCAGACTACTCCTTTCTGCACCCTGCAGGGGCTGTCCCTTCCCCTGGAGATGGGGTGGATGCTGCTGATGCTTTAACACAGCTCTCTGGATCTAAAGGAAGAGTCTGGTTTGCAATTGGGGTCAGACTGCTCAGCCTTTGCAGAGGAGTTTGGCAGGCAGGAATCCAAACACAGCCCTGCAGGTGGTTTTTGTACTCCTGCAGCCGTCTGCCTCTCACTCTGTCCTGAAGCAGGATTTCCCCTCCTCCCAAGAAAGCTCCAGCGGGATTAGGAGCAATAAAACCTCTCATTTATCCTTCACAGACACAGCTTGGCACTCAGATCCCATGGGCAGCCTGTTTGGCTTTGTGTAGCTTGAGACCAAACTCGAACACCTTTGGATTTGAGTCAGCTGAAAATCTGTATTTTGTTTGCTTTGTGAGAATAGTTATTGAGGTAAAAGTCATCCTTCTTCAAGCAGGACTTTATAAAGTCTTGCTCACAAAGAGCACATTTACCCTGTAGAGAGCGTTTAAGCCTACAAACCTCAGAGCCATCAAACACCTACGAGTTCACTTCTGCAGTCTGGTTTAATAGCAGCAGGTTGGGGAAACTGAGTCAGGGCACTGCATAAGGATGTAGCCCAGCAGAAAGGACTGATGTGATATCCCGATGGGAGCACAAGCTGCTCGGACACCAGCTCTCCCCACGCCTTTTTGAAGGAATTCTTTCACCCATCTACAACATTTCAGCCCCTAATCCATGAAATTCCCTTTCTGCAGCAATTTGCCAAGAGAAAGTCCTGGGTTTTCCTACTCCTAATGTCATGTTTTACCTTGTAAGCCCAAGCAGCCTTTGAGGCTTTTGAAGGAAAACAACTGCCAGCTGAAAGGATGAAACACCTATTTCTGCAAGCACAGGCACAGTGTGACTGTCACACTGAAGTGATAGTTGCCCCTTGGACATAAAGGGGCTTTGGCAATGTAATACAACAGCGACAGCAAAACCTGAAGCAAGTTTCATCGCTGACTTGTTACAGAGCCTCAGACGGGTTGTGTGGGGACTCTGCTCTGTCTCATTGACAATTCCTGTCTTCCAAACAGCTGCTCCTTTAGGCATAATCAACTCAAATGTGACACCCTGCCCTACATCTCCCCACACCAGCACAGTGCCTGGGTTCTCCGTGGTGCTTGTGGCATTACTGTGTGGGTTCCCCAGGCACAGCCACCACAGAAAGAGGGAAAATAAATGCTGCAAAGAGCTGGCAAGGCAGCCAGAGGCATTGAATGACATTAAATCAACCACAGTGTGGCCTGAGAAGCATTTTGGTTCGGGTTAGTGCTCACCTGAAGCTGAATTTTGGGTACAACAGTATAGCCCTGGAGTACTGAAGCTCACGATGCAGCCCTGACAATGCTGGCAGCAGCCTGTCCTTTTGCTGTGTGTTGAGTACAGAAATTTGGCAGAAAACAGCACTTTTTGTGTTACAGAATCCCAGACTGTCTTGGGTTGGGAAGGACCTTAAAGCTCATTCAGTTCCAACTGGATACAGGGACACCTTCCACTAGAGCAGGGTGCTCCAAGCCACATTCAACCTGGACTTGAACACTGCCTGGGACTCCAGCCAGCCCTCAGAGATCAGAGGGGCTGAGTTAGGCCAGGCTTAATTCCTGATTAGAATCAATTTGACGCATTTGCTCCCATTCAATAAGAATTTTCATGATAACAGACTCTTGAATAGAGCAGGTTATTGAAACACCAGAGCCAGAATTGACATTGATAAAATCACTTACTGCATCAGTAATAAAATCCAAAGCTAGCCGATGATTGAGTTCATATGGAAAAACCAACTGGTAATTAATTAAGCTTAGCTCCACCGAGGTATCATCTGATGTAGTTAGAAGCACAAATCTTACCAAAGATGCATCCCTGCTTGGGGGAGGAGAGAGGATCAAACCAATCTACTGGGGTTGTATTCTCATCCTCTGTGAATGGAGAGGCTCAAATGCCAAGTTTATACCTCTGAGAGCAGTGGTGTTGAGGCTGTAGACAGATTACCTGTTGCTGCCGGCATAGACAGTGCAGGGGGCAGCCACTTTCTCACTCTGGTGTATTTACTACATGTAAATGAGGGATAAAGAGTTTTGGCCAGGCTGTTCAGGGCTGCAGGTCTTGTGCAAGGGTGGAATACAACTGAAAGTTCCCATCGCTTCCTTGGGAAGAAGCTGCTCTCCAGCATGTCACTTCCCATGTACCTCATTACTGCTCTAGTTTAATCTTGCTTGGGCCAAACTGAGCTCATCCAAAAGCGCCTTGATAAATACATCAGGCACTCCTGAAGCTCCCAGCAATAACCCATACTGCGCCAAATGCCTTTTATGCCAGCATAAGCCTATGGGTGGGAAAACCTGTCTCTGCAGCAGCAGGATGAGATTCCCGAATCCAGCTCCCACGTGAGACTGTGCTCTTACACATGTATTTTTATCCTCTTACTCAGCACTATGTTTTCTTTCATTGCAAGGCTCTCCCCATTATGTGCAGCACTCAGGAAAGTGGAGTTGCTTCTCAGAAATGTCTTTGTCATGTTTTCAAATGCTCCTCAGGCATCCCTGAAACTCTGCCTTCTACACCACATTATCCTTTGGGTCCCAGCCTAAGCCAGTTTGCCAGAGTAGGAGGTTTCCCCTAAATTGGATTGCAGTACTTTTTGTCCATGGTTTACAATGAGATGCTTTGAACATACAAGAGTGCGTAGTGTTGCGCCTACTACTAGTACCTTTTGCAGTGAAACACATCTAAGTAGGTAATTGACTGCACAAATGACTTTCTAACAGGAGGTGGAATGCAGGATTGAGCATTTGGGGATTCTCAGGATAATCTTTAAACAAGCTCACGGGTGAATCATAGAACCCCAGACTGGTTTGGGCTGGAAGGGACCTTAAGGTCATACACAGTTCCAATCCCTGCCATAGGCAGGGACATCTTCCACCAGAGCAGTTGCTCCAAGCCCTGTGTCCAACCTGGCCTTGAGCACTGCAGCGATGGGGCAGCCACAGCTTCTCTGGGCACCCTGTGCCAGCGCTCAGCACCCTCACAGGGAACAGCTTCTGCCTTCTCTCCAACTGGAACTTCCCCTGTTTCAGTTTGAACCCATCACTCTCTGTGATGTGGCCTACAGTCCCTGATAAGGAGTCCTTCTCCAGCACCCCATCTCAATCTCCTCACTGGCAGGTTAAAGCAATTCCCCCTGGCCTGTCCCTACACACCTTAATGAAGAGCCCTTCCCCAGCATCCTTCCTGCAAAAGGGAATTCCAGAATCTTCCTGCAGAAGTTGGAGCACCCCCGGTTTGCTGCTTACTAGCTCTAAGTCACCTTTTCTTTACGTGCACAAATCCCAGCATACACAGCCCCAGTGCAGAGCTGTTCTTCTCATGGAGGGTTCACACATCCCACCTTGTTCATTACCAGGAGTCAAGGCAAGGAATTTAGAACAAGGCTTTGGAGACAAAACCCCATGTGTGCAGACAATAGTCACACACTTAATAAGCACACCAATGAGGAAAACAAGCACTTTCATTAATAATACTACTAATAATTTTACAATCAGTGTGTCAACATGTATCTAATGGTCTGTTCCCCTTAAATAGAGATAGATTGGTGTTATGTGATTCAATTATGATTTAGACTTTGCTTTGTAGACATATAATTGCCATAGAGCATCCTGGAGGAGCACATGGGATTGTTTAGTGTCAAGTCCTAAGTCTGAAGTTGCATGAAAAGTTGTTGTGGACTTAGTGGAATTGAAAGAACATGACATTTCTATGGCTGTTCCCAGCCTTCTTGGCAGAAACCATGCTGCAAGGTTTTCCTTGCAAGACAAGGATCTTTATCAGGAGTTGCAGAAGTCAGAAGCATTGCTTCCAACACAATTAGTCTCCTTTTTAATAGCCATAGGTGATGGCACTTTTATAGCTGTTATGGGGTAACATCTTACTGTAAAAGCTACTATGCAAGCGCCAAGCAAAAGACAACTTCAGCTACAAGGAAGATGAAGTCCTGTAATTAATCCATGCTCGAATGAAGCCATTTTTCAGGGCTAAGTGATCAGACACTCCTTTAAATGACTCTGGGGAGCTCTGGGTTCCTTTCTTTCCATTAAGTTCTGAAGTCCTCAGATCAGAGGAGACAAATCAGGGTAACCTCGCTAATCCACATATTGACTAGTCAGTCAGTGGAGACAGGAAGCAAAATGCAGTTCAAAGATGCCCTGGCCCTGAGAGCAGCTCAGGGTGTGTGATCAGCCTGGGATGGAGCCCAAGCTGCCCAGGGATGGCTGCTATGTGGGACACTGTCCTTCAGGTTAATCCAAAGCCATTCACCACATGAAGACACTTGCTCTGGATGTTGGAAAACCAGTATAAACCTGAGATGACTGCAAATTGCTGCATAGATCAATGCTTGAAGCAGGATCTCATGGTAAAACACAGCATTACATGCTGAAAGGCCTGAGGTATGTAACGCACATGTCCCTGGGGCAGCAGGTAGCTTGGTGACCTACCACCAAACACAGCCTTGCATCAGTGAAGGATATTTATCCTCATCATCAGGGCTCAAAGCAGTTCAGATCTCACCCAGGTACAGCCTGGGGCACGTCTGCTCTGTCAGTGTGAAAAGTTGACATTTGCATTGCCCTTTCAGAAAGAAGTTATTGCAAAGAGAAATGTCTCAGGTGAAAAACCTCCCCTTCCTCCAGAAACGTGCAATAGGATGCTTAGAAGATGCCTTCTCAAGCTTTATGTCCAGAGATACGGAAACTCAGCTCATAGCTCCTACAAAACAATAACTCCTGGCCAGAAAACCTTTAGCTGGAGCTGGCCCAGCTCTCCAGTAAACAAGAGACATGCTAAACGTGTAGCAGGTCACTGACAACCTGCTGAATTTGATGTTCTGCCTTGGCCACACGTTCACGTGACTCAAGGAAATGGGGATTTCAAGTGGAAGAAAACATCCAATGCCAAGAGACAATGAAATCACGGGTAATGCGGTATGCATTTTATAGGTTCTGGACAGCTAAAAGAACTGAAAACAATGTCAGTCTTTTTCCCTACTCACCCACTTTTCCCATATGGTGCTTTCCCTCCTCCACATTTCCTGCTCTCAGCTTGGCACCATCTGTCCTTCCCATGCCTTCCCTGTAAACCCATCCAACTTCACCCTCTTGGCATCGCCTTTCAGCCAGGTTTCCTCCAGCAACAGATCCTTCCCTAGGCTCTGCTCTGGTTTTGCTCCTTTTCTGCTGTCATTTGTGTCACTTGAGCTGGGATTAACATGGACATCCCTTCCCTGCACATCCAATTGCTTCCTTGCTGTTTTGCAAAGCCTTAGGAAGGCCATAGGAGGCAAGAACAGATGGATTTGTTCCCTCATGTAGGGCTCACTCCATAGCCAGCCTCAGCAAGAGGGCCATGCAGGAGGTGCTGATGTGCCCTTCACAGTCAGGATTCAGCTGTTCCTGGTGTCCTCTGAAGAGGTCTCAGCAAAGCACAGGACAGCATCCTGCTGGCTCTGGGAGCTTGCTGAGCTCCAAAGGCAGAGCCTGGGGCATGCTGGTGGAAACTCAGCCATGGATTACCCCCCACACACCTCCTCAGCACCTTGCAATGATCTTCAGGAGGAAAAAATTAAACTGAAATACTGTAATTTCCACCAGGTATTACTGATGTTCCCTCCGCCACCCCTGTCCTCACCCAGGCTTCAAGGAGTGCTCAAAGCATGTTAATGCCCAAAGCAGCTTTCTACAGGGGAATAGGAAAAGGAGTCAAATCTCTGCCATGTAAAAAGTGATTTCTTTATATTCACTCACTCTTTATCTTGACAGGAGCTTCAGCTTACAAAATCAGAAGGTATGGAAATAGGTACCTTCTGGAATGCACTGTTTTAATGTAGTCCATCTCTTCTCCCTCTGAGGGAAAGGCCTGGAGCTAAAAATCCCTGGGGAGGCAAAAAGGGCCTGGGAAGAGAGCTCAGGGGTGCTTTCAGACACTCTTCTGTTTCTCCTCTTTGCTTATAAAACTCACCTCTCCCCTTTGTTTAATATAACTGTGGAGGACACTCGAGAAAGAAACAGCTTTGATGGGCGGCTGGAGCCCATCCTTATTATTTCCCTGCCTGTAATTGCTGCCTGAAGCACAGATCCATTTGCTGACAAAGGCTGGGCACATCTGGCTGGTGGTACCTTGGCTAATGCTTCCCACACTGTGAGATCCTCACCCCCATCTAATGGGTGGATGCTGAAAGTCACTGGCTGTCAGTGGTCAATTTGGAAAAAGACAGCAGCTCCTTTCAACAGTCAGAGTACGTCAAGTGAAGAAAAGGTTTGGAAATACAGATGTTTCCAACCATATCAAACGTTTCACTGGTAAAATAAAATCAAAGAACTTTGTGCTGGAAGGTATTCTATTTTCCTTTTCATGCTCTTTGCATATCATTTTGTGATGCCAAGAGCAGTCACACAGCTCCAGGACATAACCACACCACAGCACGACGCAATGCCTCCAGCCAAAGTCATAACCTGGCAGAGGCTGGGGTTGTTGCGATGGCTCATTCCTGCCTCAGAGCCAGCTCTTGTCCTCATCCTCCCCATGGTGTTTCCTCCTGCAAACTGCTGCCTGTAATTCTGCAAACATCACATCTGTGTCACACCATCCCTTTGCAGCTGAGCAAAGGCTGAGAGGTGCAAGAGACACATGGACCACAGACACACAATGATGAGGCTGAGCCAATGCTATAGCTCTGCAGGATTCTCACCCTGGTTCACATCAGCAGCGAAGGGCTGCTCAGCAAACAGGAACACTTGTTTAAGAGATCCTAATGGGAGGAGGCTCTGATTGCATTAATCATCGTGTTCCAAGAGGATACAATTCCCAGTACAGTACACACTCTGCTATATTAGGAATATTGTTACTCAGATGGTATCCATCAGCATATTCCCATGAGCCTCTTCCATCAGCAGCTTTCAAGAGCTGAAAGAGCTTCATCAAAGGAAAAGTATGAGGGCAAACTTCCACACCATCCTTAACACCCTGTTGTCGTGGGCTTTGGTTTAACAGGGAAAAGGAGCATTTTTAAGACTGCAAACCCTGAATTTCGAGGATTACTCCAAACATGACTGTATGGTGGGCTGAACTGTAGTATTCCCAGCACAAGCCCTAACCACAGAGAAAACTGGTTGGAGATTTTCTCTCCAAATCACACTCAGGGCTTGAGGACCTTTAGTAAAACCAATGCTTTCAAAGCTGAAAAGGGAAAGAATGGCAAAGGTCTGTAAATAGAGTTCACCGTCAAACAACTCTCCCTGGTTTGGTGTAGATACCCCCTATTGCAGCATTATTGTATTATTCTCAGCTAGAACTCCTTGAATTAACTTTCCTTCCCCTCCTTGCAGTACATATACTTTGCATGCTTATTAAAAAATCAGGATTGTAATTTCGTTGCAACTGAACATGTAATTTAATCACCAGATTCCACTTCCCCATTGGTTCTTTTCAATGGATCAACACTTATTTTGGTTTCTAGGGCTGCAAACACCGGAGGACCCTCACTGATGCTGCAAACTATATTACTGAAGGGATCTTCTGGATTATTCTAATGAATCCTGTTGCCCTGGTTTGATATTGTGGAAGCCTGAAGGACAGGAGATTACCTGGCTGGTTTGGTTTTATGCAGACATGAAGTTACATCCCACCCATCACAGCCCTGGTACCATGAGAACCAGCATCACTTCTCCTATAACCTCCTTTAGAACCTCCTCTCTTCCAAAAATAGACAGTAGAAGATGTCATTGTGTCTACTGTCATTTAAAGATAATATAAAATACAACCCAATGCCAATATATTCCTACTTAAAGGAAAGTTAGTGATTACTATGACTCTGAGCTTTTTAGGACTGAAAATATGTCACATTTCAGAGCTGTTACCCATTCGAACCCTCAGCAATGTTGGAAATGCCCTGAGGGGAACCCAGTCTGTTATGCACATACTATTCAAATATATTTTTATAAGAGCAGATTGTGGATTTGTTTATTTAGAGCTTCTTCTCCCTGCATATGCTTTGCTATTTTGGGTTAGCTGATGAAATATTACTGCCTCTAGACTTTGGCTACTCTATTGTTGTTACCTACAGTAAATGTAGGTATTTCAGGAGCATTAGGAAACAGGAGCTAATGGAATTCAGTGGGAGAAGAGATGGTAGTCACATTTTTCAATATTAGACCCACACAGGAATAGGGCATTGGGACAGGCAAGCAGCATTCCCAGGTGTAAGTTCTTCTATTACTTCAGGCATGGATGCAACAGAGATTGAGCCTGGGAAGCCCAATCCACAAACGCTTCCTGGTGCTTTATAACAAACTTGAAACCTTTAGTGCAGACCAAAGGTCAGACAATATCAAATCCCACTGTTGAAAAGAGATGAGTTATACTGATTTTTAAGCAAGTGGTTTACTCGTGAGCAGGGTGCTTATTAGAGGAGCTTTTCTCCAACAGTTCAGGATTAAAGGAGATGTCTTGTATCAGAGGGGGTGAATGCCCATCACAAAGGGTCATAGCAAGGAAAGGTTTCTGAAGCTGGAGGTTGCTGAGGTGCTGACACAGGGAGCCCAGAAAAACTATGGCTGCACTATCCCTAGCAGTGTTCAAGGCCAGGTTGGATGGAGCATGGAGCAACCTGCTCTAGCGGAAGGTGTCAGGATCATGGAGGAACAGCAGTGGGGCAGGTCAGCATGGGAAGACTCCTGCTTGTCAAGTGTGGAAGTACAAGGGTATTTCTGACCTTGCTTAAGACATGTGTCCTTCTAGAAGCAATTGCTGTGCTGCCCATGCAGCCTATTCTTCATCTCCGTAATCACCTCATGGCTTTCAGGAATCTCTACTTCTCATGCACAGCTTCTTGCTGTGGAAGAGCCTAATTCCAGTCTTGGATCACTTGGCTTACTAGATAAGAGATAACACCATGCAAGGAAATGAAATTACTCAGGTACTAAAGTGGTGATAAAAAGGTAGCCAGCCTCCAGGGACTCTCTGGAACAGATATTCCCAACACAACAATGGATTGTTCTATAGAAGAATGGAAGGCAATTAATTACAGGAAGAAAACAAGTTTAAAAATAAATTCAGGATGTTAGTTGTCGGCAGAACTTTGCCAAAGTAAATCCTAATTAAATCCTAGTTAAATTGCTTCTGTGGATGCGCCTGTATCTAAACCAAAACTCTTTGTTATACAGTTATCTGTATAATGAATAATGTTCTAAAAGCCTTTGCTAGCACAACACTTGAAAAGAGCCTGTGGAAATTAGGAACTGATTTAAAGCAAACAACAAAACCTGCCAAGCAAATCCAGCCCCAGCACATGACAATGATCATTCCCAGCCAGTGACAAAGCACTTGTCTGAGTGATCAACACAAGCGGCTGCTGGTAACTTGTCTAATTACCACTTTCAAACATGATCTATTATTTTTAATGAGAACGAAGCTCTCCCTCCTCTCCCGCTTGTTTGCAAAAGGTCAGGCAGACACTTTTATGTTCAGGATGCTTCAGTCCAGAGAAGCTGGTGCTACCTTAAAGCATGCCAAAATAGCCTCCTTAGAAATCACTTTAGAGAAATCTGTGGGACTTGGAAGCAGCATTCTTGGAGTTACTCCTGAAGGATTTTTCGCTGTCATTGAGTTTCACAGCGAAGAATTATTAAAATTAACTAGTTTTCCACCTTTTTCAATAGCAAATTTGGATTTGGAGCCAAATCCTCCTGCAGCACAAAGGGTGTCAGCATATCGCTTGTGTGGGAGCCATGGCCGCCTGTCCTCCACTGTGGCTGAGGGAGTTAAACACTTCCCAAGAGCTTTGCAGTTCTTAAAGACGTGGGGATTTTTAGCTGCAGATGCCTCGTGCTTAATCTCACATTCAGGGGGTTTTAAAGAGTCTGTTCAGGCGTTTCTTCAGGAGAAGACTTAATTTTCCTGCAGGGAAAGATTCTTTGGAAAAAAACCACCCACAAAGATGTCCCTGCTTTTCTCCATTTCTGTTCATTTTGATGACTTTTATGACACTTAAATAATTGAAATTAAGTAAATAATAATGATAATAGCAATAATAGTAATGAAAGGGAGATGACAAAAGAGAGTGAGAAATAAACCCCAGAAACACAAATGATGCACAACAGTTGCTCACCACCCTCTGACTGATGCCTGGCCCAAGCAGTGATCAGCCGCTCCCAGTTTCTATCCTGAGCCTGACATTCTGTGGTTTGGAATATCCCTATGGCCAGTTCAGGGCACTGTGCTATCTCTGTTCCCTCCCAGCTTCTTGAGTCCCTCCTCACTGCATGAGACACTGAAAAGTCCTTAGTTACAGTCAGCCCTGGTCAGCAACAGCTACAACATCCCCATGTTATCAGCACGATACTCAACTTGAATCCAAGCCACAACACCAGTAGGTCCTAGGAAGAAAAGTTAACTCTCTCCCAGCTAAAACCAAGACAACATGGCATCAGCAAACACATTAAAACTTGGAAGAGATTTGCTGCTAAAAGAGGATTAATTTTATGAGTCATCAAAATCTCAATTGAAATGCAGGGAAAAGGATTGAAGAGAGAACATTGCACTGAATGAGATGATAAAAAGAGGAAATCTATCACAGGCTCCCCAAAGGTTGGGAGCACATTCTTAATTCCTGTTTAATGGCACCATTCCTTGTGTTAATAGCTCAGCTAAAGATTAACTCTTGGCCTCGTTCATCTGCAGACTGAAAAAGAAGCTGGAAATGCTCTTCAGGGTAACGCAGAGACAGAAATCAACGATTGTTTTCTTTCACCTGCAACCACATTAGAATAGGAAATCGTGTCCTACTTTCTGGAACTCTCAGGTAAGGAATCACTTCATCTGTACCATGATGCACCCTGATTTTTGAGAACAGGGACATCTACAGTAGAAGTTCTCCTTTATCCAAAGCATCAAACGCCTCAGACACACAGGAAAGAAAAACCCAGCCATGGTGTCACACCAGGCTTGAATCACAACAAGTGCTCCCATTTTTCAAGTCAAATGCCCTTGGAAGCGTTAAGTTTCCTGACAAATGAAGCTCAAGATCTCTCAACATGAACTTCAGAACTGCTTGATTTAAGCTTTGCCAGAGCAGACTACTTGTGAAAGGCACTTCATCATGGTGTCCTGAAACTGACTTTCCACTATGCCTACACTGAAGACTTCACTGTGCTCCTACATATGTTTTACCACTTCTCTTCTGTCTCTGCCAATTCCACTTATTCAAAGCCCTCCAGTACCAGACTCTTTTACTCTGAACCTCTGCCCATCAAATTAGGGACATGAAACTTAAGTAAAACCTCATCTACTCCAGAGCCAGGTCACCTCAAGGTCTTTCCTATGACACCTTCTGTCACCCTGATGCCACCTTTCAGTTGGAACCAGCAGGAAAGGTCTCAAAAACATCTGAGTGGAAGCAGAAGATACTTCTGGACATATCTGGCAGCAAGGACCATCAGCTCAGGGCTCCAGCTCCCACACAACTTTCCATTGTGGATGAACTTGTGAGTAGAGTTTTTCCAGATGATGAAAACTTGAATGTTAAGGGTAGAAAAGACCTGAAAGACCGGTCTTCACCTCCCCATGTGTTAGCAAGTTCTATTCTCTATCTGACTTTAACCCTTTTCAAGCCCCCAGGCTCCTACCCAGTCCTCTGGGAGATGCCGCTGCAGTCTGGGAGCTGGAAAGCTCCCAGTTTGGTGCAACACTATGAGATCACACCTGGGATTTTACAGCTTGGTTATTCTAGGCTGACTGAATGCAAATTCTGCTGCTGAAGTCACTGGATGCTCCAAAGTTCTGAAAACAATTATTTTAATGCAAAAAGTTGTGGGTTTTCCTCTAGAAACACTTTCATGCCCCTTGGACATTTGTATCCTTCAATCAATAGAGCCAAGACCATCTCTGTGTGCCCAGGCTTTACACAATTACACTCTGGAAAGTGAGGTTGTGCAGCTGATACCCTTTGACATCACAAAATCAACCTGTGGCTGATGATACTATGGTGGCAATGTCACCTCCAACGTCACCATCCATCTCAGAGCTACCTAAACACTGGAGCTAGGTAAAAAACCTCCATGTGGATATGTGGCAAACCGTGCCTCACTGAAATGCTTTGAGGAAAGGTATCATTCCCTAATATATGTTGGCTTCCTTTAAAACTGAAGGCAAAGCCCTTTGGGGGTGTCGCAATATTATGACAATATCACAAAGGAACATCTCAGTTTCTCCTTTTGAAATACCTGTATTTTGCTCTGCCATTTTACAAATACACACCAGTAAAGAGTATGATTAACAGTAAATACCAGCATCAGCAGGAAATCTTTAGGTTATATAAAAATGAACTGTTCGTGTCAAGCCTGCTATTAAAACATCTTTAAAACAGGCATTTTCTTACTGTTATCTTTGTTTTGCATTTTCTCTGCATTTGGATATTTTTATGGTAGCTTTCCCTTCATGTTTTCCCCATTAAACAAAACCGTCTTGGCTTTGTCCTGCTCTGTCTCAACACACTTCATCCTCCCCTGTCCCAAGTTTCCAATCCACTATTCCCACAGGTACCTCATGAGCTGTTTGGCAGCTCACACAGCATGGATGCAGTAGTGAGGGCATAGCCTCTTGCCTCCCTGTCCAGCTGTGCTTCATGTTGTCTCTTTGCCTTACAGTAGCTAAATCGGAGTCCCACGAGCACTCATCAACCTCTCCGTTTGTCACTAACTGCCCATTCAAACCCTGGCAATACAAAGTCTCTGCAGAATTCATAACTGTTGGCCAGCAGCTGGAAATGAGCTGTAATTGTCTTAATATTGGCTTTGTAGAAGGCAATGAGAATGAACACTTGCACTGATTGCTGTGAATGCCAACTAATTTGCCCATCCTTCTGGCCGTCCCATTCCCCACCTACGAGATCATGGCTGGGGTCACACTCACTGGAGCCAGCCATGGGTATGCAGAAGAGCAGCTCTAAGCCAGTAGCAGCATTTTATAGCAGTGTTTATCACCTCCATGTGAAGGACCAGCAGGGCAGTTTAGCCACAGGACTGTGCTGTGTTCCTCTTGAATGCAGAGATCCAGCCAGGAATGTAATTTCAGACACACCAATCTCAACAGTGTGAAGTTGAGGGGAAATTGCAGCTTTGGTGTACATTGGGGGGGGAGAATGATGCCAGGTCAAAGAGCTGCAGCCCATTCCCATTCCTGCTCAAGCTACTCATTCATCTACACATTCCAGATACCAGCCTCCGGGGCACATTGCGATACCTGTCTGTGAATCACCTTAAGATGCTTTATGCTAACACAGCCCTCATCACATCAGCGGCTACCCACAAAGCTCACCTCTCTTAACAGTGGGAGTATTCAGCACATGAGATTACAGATGTACCTCCAAGATCCATAAATTGGGAGTGATCTGCATGACATCAGGAGAGCAGCTTCCCTGTGTTACTTACTACTGACCCAGCCAGTGCCCAGGACACAGCTCCATTAGGGAAGCAATTGTGGCTGCATAGAGAACATAAGTGACAGCTCCTTCTCATGCCAAGTTCCTTACTTTGCCCAAGGAAGTTGTGACTACTCTATCCCTGTCAGTGTTCAAAGCCACGTTAGATGAGGCTTGGAGTGACCTGTCCTGGTGAAAGGTGTCCCTGCCCTTGGCAGGGGTTGTAAGTGGATGAGCTTTAAGGTCCCTTCTAACCCAAACCAGCCTGGGTTCTACAATTCCATGCATTCCCCCTGTATCTTCCTGCTTTCACAGTCCAGAGGAGCTGGTTACATGGCTGGTTTGTGCTGTGCCTTGTTTTTACACCTTGTCACAGGGTCCTGATTTCTGAAATGATCTCATCACTAGCTCTTGATTAAAGGGTATCTAAAATGCAAGTAGCATTTTGATGAGCAGAGATCACTAGTCTGCATGGAGACATTGAGGGCACTTCTTACTGCAGCAGAATCACTGAAGTGAATATTTTAGATACTTGTACTTCTCACATGCTGCTATTCTCAGAGATTTAATTTTGTGCTTGTCACAGGAATCGCTAGTTTGTCCCTCTGCAGCAGAGGCACAGTCACTCATAGACCATGCTCCAGTCTCCACTTGACGGATGGGAAATACGAAACCAGAAACTTCCTTAATATGAAAGCTAAGTGCTTGTGGATTTCCACCTAGGGATGAATTGAGACATTTCAGTACTGGGTTTCATCCCAGATGGTGGGAAGGGGAATTGAAATTGTAATGTTCTATTTTCCTTTGTGGAACAGAATATCAGTATTATTTCACTTTGGAAATGTCAAATGTTACTTATCAGCTGAAATATTTCGTCCCTTCTGAAGCTGAAGAGAAGACATCTTCCCATTTACAGCCACTAAGGCTTGTAGAATTTAACTGATAATGCCTTTCTTGGGAAAGAATGGTTGCTCCCTGGAGGATGCTGTGAGCATCCAGGTGTGCAAGCACCTGTGGGTGCTAGAAACAGAAACGTCACCTTTCCCTGGCGCAGGGATGCCCATGATGCCCTGAGCTGTGGGAAGGGAGATGGGCAGCTGAGCCCTCCCAGGCAGAGGCAGGCACCAAACAGCTACCGGCAGGAGTTGCCTTGGAGATGCTTTAGGTCAGGCCAAGTGGAAGAGCTCTAAGTACCTGAGTAGGATTTCTGACACATTGTGCCTCACAGAGGAGGCCTCCAGGAGCTTCTAAGGCCTTGGTTACCCCTAAAGCTGCTTCCTCCTCTCTGTTTTCTGTTCATCAAAGCACCCAAGATAGAAAACTACAGAGAATGATGCAATGCCTTTTTCAGTTACAACTGCAAAGTCTGCTGCTGCTCTGCTCACAGGTGTCCCCCCACCTAAGCTCCTTCTCCAACTACACTATACTGTAAGTGGTCTGGTCATGGGATCATTTGATAGCTCATGTGATGCCCAATATAAAACCATCACAGCAATATATCTTCCTTGGAAACTTCATGCCCTTGGGAGTATGCTCTCCTCTTGTGAGCTGGACTCTCCATGCTAATAGACAAGATCATTCTGGAGTAGTGGAGGGGATGGATTTGCAGACTTCTGGTTATGTGATAACTCTGGGGGGCTGATAGCTCTTTTATGTTCAGGAGCATCTGAATCTCACTCATGTTACCTAGAAAAGTCATACTGAGAACAGTGATGTCTAACTGAGACCAGGGAAACACAAGATGATCTTACAGCACTATTAGTAATAGGACACTTGGAGGAAACTGTCAATAGCTTTACTTGCCTTTCTCATGTGTTAGTCACTAAAAGCTCTCACAGCTCATTTTACTTATTTGCTAAGCAAATTTCAACACCTTCCTACAAGAAAGGCATTAAACTACTTGGCTTTTTAGTACTGTGAAACAGGGGTCAATAGGAATGTGTATTGGCAACCCAGGGCTTAAAGACCAGGTCATTGCGAGATGATCATGGAATGTGTGTAAGGAAACAATATTGCTGTTCTCCTCCACGAGCACACCTAGCAACTTTTCACTGTACCTCAGACATAACCTTTCTCTATGACAGCTTGTCTGGAGTTCAACCTTTCTTATGCCAGAATTATCCCTGTGGAGGGACCTATTACTTGTCAGAGCCCTTGTAGTGGCTGTCTCGGCTCTGATGCTTACAGGTAATTCACAGCCTGAACCTTTTTACCTACCAGAAGCATGTTGGGAGTGGGGAGGGCACTAAGGACATTCAGAGAGTAACAATGGCAGCAGCCAGAACATCATAGCCACCTCCTGTGCCGATGCCATGCTGAGATGCTCTCCAGATGCTGACGACTTACAGTGGCTATGGCAGAGATCAGTCCTGGAGCATCTGCTCTGTGTCTGATGTTATCTCATCTGCTGGGCAGCTTCCAGCCTGTTCTTGGCTGCTTACATATTCCAGAGAGGAGAAGGAAGATAGAGAGGTCAGACCAGTGCAGAGAGGGAAGGTAAGGAATCAGGCAACTGAAGAACAGTTTAGCTGTCCTTGCAAGCTAATTCTTCATGGTGAGTCTGGTTTTCTATGGGTTTAGTGCTTACTGATGCTGTTTCCAACATGTCTTGACTGAGGCTGCTCCAACAGAGCTAGAATTTGCCTTTGACAATCCTGTTCTCATCTCAGGTACTGAGATGCTTCATGTGCTGAGATGCTCCATGTGCCCGTGCACATGCCAGTTCCCATGGGTGATCACCAACTCCAACCCTAGTGTGGTTGTACCAAAAAATATATGAAGGCAAACCCAAGTTCTACAGAAAAATCCGATTTTGTAGTTTTCTCTTCACCCTCTTAGAAATTTATGATTTATGCCTTGTAATTACCACAAACGGGCAAAACTTCATGAATCTTAATAATTGAAGTAAATTTTAAAATCCTAAGCAAAATTAAATGCCCATAAAATGTGTGCTCACCTCCCAAGAGGCAGCTCTATTACAACATGACAGCTTAATTAAAAGCTCAGTAAATTGGTCACAACATCTCCTAATACACAGGTTTTTGCAGCAGCATGCAGCACAGGTAACCAAAGTGATCAAAGGTCCCCATTCCTTTGATGACTTCTGCAGTAGCTAAAAGTCAGCCTGAACCACTGTTAGGAGGAAGCTGTAGCAAAGAAGAGCTGGAAATCACTTTCTATTCAATAAGATCTGTTCAATGTAAATTAACAATCCAGATTTAACTGTGTAGGGGTACTTTTAAAGGCTTTAAGGTGAGGTTGTGTCTTTGAAGCTTCATTGCTGGATGTGTGACCAGTTCCAGAGGTTTATGTGAGTTGTTATGCTGGGGAACATTTGCATTATGTCCCATTGGTTACAGCAGGTTCCTTGATGCCAGGGCAGCTCCCTTATGCCTAATAAGTGTGTGACCACCAGGCTGTAGGTGAGGCTGGACAGTTAGGATCGAGGGTGAGAAATACCCTTTGTGAGGGACTGCCACACATCCAGGAGCCTCCTGGCGATTCTCAATAAGCTCAAGGCCTTTTTCAACCTCAGGATGTGATAAAAAGAAGACATATGTTCTCAAAGTCACCTTCTGTTTGATTCCTTTTGAAACAAAAAATACCCCTTGGCCACTCAAAGGAAACATTTCATTTTGGGAGAAACGCAAAACTTCATTCAACCCAAAATGCCTTTTCCTTTCCCATCCAGAAGAGTCAGTGAACCAAAAAATTGGTTGTTCCCACACCTCTGCTTGTTCCCCATTACAATCCACTCATAATTTTATCTGACAAAACCACATTCCAGGTCCCCTTCTCATGTATTTAGTCTGCACAGTCACTTCATGCTCTGACCACATCACAACAGCTACTTCACATTCGATCTCTGCCACAGCTCTGACCCTTCTTGCAGTTATTTATCTGATGCTTCCTCTCCCTTGGTTTAGGGATGAGGGAGGAGGTCAGAGCTGATCTGAACTCCTCTGGGATGAGTCTGAGTCTGGTCTGCTCCTTCCCCATATCAGGACAAGATTCACCAAAACATCCCTGGGAGCTGGGTCCTGTGCCCATCTCCAAAATATGTGAGCTGATGGCTGACCCCTCTCCCTCATGCAAGACATAAGAAACCCCACTAAGATATTCCACCCTCTGATGTGTCCTTCATTTCCAGTTCTTTTGCTGAGAACACCACTCAGCTCAAAAGGCCTCAAAAATTAAACGCAAAACTTCTTTCCAAGCCTCTTCTATAAATGCTGTCACTATTCCCAACACTCTGGCATGGAATCAAGCTAAAGCTTCCAAACCTCCTGGTTTTTGCAGGAGTTACGGAAGTTAACTCTTCCATCCCCACCAATTTCATTTGGACTGAAATTGGTGAAGTTTGTGCTTCCCAGCAATTTTCACCTTAGTCTCATGAAACCCTCTGTTGGTCACACTGAATATAAACCAACCCACCACACCATTCTGATGTCTTTAAGCATGGAAGAATCCACCAATACATGATAAATTCTGATATCTTTGAGAGTATCCTCCAAAACACTCCAGAGCCAGTTTAAAGGCATTTTGCTACCACTTGCACCTTCACCTTGTACACCAGTCAAAAGTGAATTGAAAGACAAGTGAAAAGAACTCACTCATTACACTGTCTTTAACCAAAAGTTAGACTACTTCCTTAATAGAGGATTAACCCGTGCTGTGGGCTGCATGTTTGTGGGTTCCCATATTGGAAAGCTAACACAGCTACCACAGAACCTTAGAATCATAGAATAGTTAGGGTAGAAAAGGACTTTAAAATCATGCAGTTCCATCCCCCCTGCCATGGGCAGGGACTCCTACCACTAAACCATGCTGCTCAAGGCTCTGTCCAACCTGGCCTTGAACACCACCAGAAATGGAGCATTCACAACTTCCCTGGGCAACCCATTCCAGTGCCTCACCACCCTCACAGTAAAAAACTCCTTCCTCATATCCAAACTTCTGTTTAAGTTTGAGCCCTTTACCCCTTGTCCTATCACTACAGTCCCTCATGAAGAGTCCCTCCCCAGCATCCCTATAGGCCCCCTTCAGACGCTGGAAGGCTGCTATGAGCTCTCCACGCAGCCTTCTCTTCTCCAGGCTCAACAGCCCCAACTCTATCATCCTATCTTCATACAGGAAGTGCTCCAGTCCCTGATCATCCTCATGGCCTCCTCTGGACTTGTTCCAACGGTTTCATGTCCTTTTTATGCTGGGGACACCAGAACTGCACACAATACTCCAAGTGAGGCCTCATAGGGGCAGAGGGGCAGGATCACCTCCCTCAGCCTGCTGGTCACACTCCTTTTGATGCACCCCAGCATATGGTTGGTTTCTGGGCTGCAAGAGAACATCTCAGCCAGCTCATGTTCATTTTCTCATGGACCAACAGCCCCAAGTCCTTCTCCTCAGGGCTGCCCTGAATCTTATCTCTGCCCAACCTGGAGCTGTGCCTGGGATTGCTCCAACCCAGGTGTAGGACCTTGCACTTGGCATGGTTAAACTCCATCAGGTTGGCATCAGCCCACCTCACAAGCATGTCAAGGTCCCTCTGGATGGCATTCCTTCCCTCCAGATAGCTTGGTGTCATCAGCAAACTTGCTGAGGGCACACTCAATCCCACTGTCCATGTCAACAACAAAGATGTTGAAAAAGACCAATTCCAGCACCGATCCCTGAGATACACCACTTGTTACTGGTCTCCACCTAGACATTGAGCCATTGAGCACAACTCTTTGCATGCTGCCATCCAGCCAGTTCCTTATCAACCAAGTGGTCCACCTATCAAATTGATGTCTCTCCAACTTAGAGACAAGGATGTCGTGTGGGACAGTGTCAAACACTTTGTACAAGTCCAAGTAGATGACATCAACTGCTCTACTGCTGTCCATCAGTTCTGTAGCCCCATCATAGAAGGCCACCAGACTGGTCAGGCAGGATTTCCCCTTAGTAAAGCCATGCTGGCTGTCACCAAGCACCTTGTTGTTTTTCATGTGCCTTAGCATGCCTTCCAGGAGAATCTGCTCTAAGGTTTTGCCAGGCACAGAGGTGAGACTGATCTTCAGTCCAGCTTCCCATGTAAGCCATGTTGGAGAATACTTTCCTCTATGGAATCTATCAATTTGTAAATATGAAGTTTCGTGCAAAAGCTGACTATCTGGAAAGAAGCTATTTGGCTAAGATCTATGAATCATATACACTGTCACCACGATTGCCTTGCAAATGATTTACTAAACAAAACTGGAGCCGAGTTCATAATTGATATTACTCAAAGAAAGAAATTTGACTGGTGCTATATATTTCATCTCTTGGACATAAAATACATTTGCTGTAATAAAGCAAAGATATAAATGTTAAATATATCCTTTTTTTTTCTTTTCCCTCACATGTAGATTTGTGCTTAAGGATTCTTCTCAGCTGCTGGAGCTGTGATTGATAACAGCCTTGCTGACAGCTTTGCTAACACCAGTTCAGTGTTGGGCAAATTTGCTTTAGAGTACACTTGCCTTGAACAAATATACTTTGGAGTCTATTAAAACTGTTCGTGAATTTGGGTTTGAAGCCTTCAGCAATTTCAGCAGCTCCAGAGCTTTTGGGAAGATGGATTGTAGCATCTGCTGGTTCAGAGCTCCGAAAACCACTGATTGCTTGGAGGTGGGAGGGGATCACTAGGAAAACGAGCTGATCCTGCTCATGGCCACTGCTGGAGGGGGGTGCCGAGTTGGAAAAGCTGGTCCTACTGCTTATTTCTTGGAGTGAAGAGACTAACCTTTGCCTGTGCAGAAGCAATAAATATATAATATATATTATGGATGATGTATTATTATATATAGGTATCACCCATAAAAGTGATGACAACGCAGTGCCTTCCTCCCTTCCCCAGCACAAACATCCCATGGCACAAGGTCAAGTCCACTGCAAAATCCAGTTCTGACAAAAGCCAGTGAGATATTGCCATCATATTCCTGCTGGAAGTCTTCACATAAGCTGCTCTGCCATGTTGTGCCCTTCCAGGACAGCTTCACAGCTGTGCCAAGACTACAGTGGTGTCAGCTCCTGGCAAAACAGAGGTGCTGCCCTTCCTAGTGCCTGGCACATGTTTCTCTTCCATCCTTGTGTCACTTACACATTCCCATGGGCATCAGAAATCATGCCATGGGCATTTCAAGTTTGCTAGTTTGTTAGAGATGATAGAATTCTTCTGTTGTAATCTCTACATTTCTGATGGTCTCAGCCTCTCAGGGGAGAATATGAAAAGGAATCTGGTGTCTTTGATGCTGTGGCCATGGCTGTATTATTCATCACCTCAATACAAGCCTGTCTGCACTAGGAATGTTACCTGCTGCATAGATGATGCCTGAAAAGGCCATAAACCCAGATGGATCCACTCTAGGTGTCTCAGAAGCTATCTGGGCACTGCCTAACACCACCTCGCTGGGGCATTTTGACTCGCACATTCTAGAACAGGTCCGAGGATAAGATCCCAATCCCATGAGGAACAATCCTGTGCAGCCTGTGGGCCACAGCTCATGAGAAGGAACATGACCTGCAAGCACCTCTCCCTGCTACACTACAGTAGCTCATATAGTCCCACTTTAACCTTGTACTGTCTTATTTCATAAGGGTTTTCAGGATGGTTTTCAGCCAGCTGGGGGTCAGAAGCGATCAGAGCTGAATTGTGCTCATGGGCTCGGGCATAGGCTATGTTTACTTTGATGACAGAAGGACATCAGATTCTTCCTCAAATAAAAACCTTCAATGTTTCCCTCTTTTGGGATTCTGACAGCTTATCCTAAAATTTCTGTATTTCTAACAGGACAGAGAAAATTAGTTTTGTCCAGTTTGTTGGAGAAAATAACTCCTACAGCCCTGAGCCCTTGGGAGATGCTGGATTGCCTTACTCCCAAGGGCTTGTGCAGTGTACATGGAGGAAATCTGCTGAGAAATTCCTGATTCAACTGACTCGAGTCCTAATGCTGCTGCACTAAAGGAGGTAAAGGCCACACACAATATCACATGTTTGCCCCCAGACCTCTGGAATGAAAAAAGGAAGCTGTGCTGCATGAGAATGACATCCTAATTAGCTAATAATCTCCAATGGCCAAAGGAAAATTAATCTGACCAGCTGTCATTAAGATGGTTTTGAAAGGCTTTCTTTAGAGTACAAAGAACATTAAAAGTTATTTCATGATCCATCATGCTCTATGGTTTCTATGGCATAAAAGGGGAATTATCGATGATCATAAAACACACAATAACCATCATTCAGCTTTGTCATTAACTGCAGCAGAGAGTGGTACAAACTGTGGCTGCAAATATAGAACAACTTGCTTTTGGGTTTAGTCCCTGTAAGTCTACTTTGTCCAGGAACACTGCACAGCATCCTCCACTAAACAGGACTTTATCCAGGCTCCAAAGGCTGCCCCTGCAGGCACCACTGTAAGGAGGCCCAGGGCAGCTCAGGCCAGAGTCTGCTGCCCATCCTTAGGAGATGAGGGCTGCACTGCTACATCAAACCAAAGCATTCAGGAGTCCCTTCTGCCAAGTGACAACTTCTTCCTTGGAAGCTCAGGGATGGGTGTCCTTTGGTTTAACCTCACTCTATCTCCAGCTTCTTTCAACACTGCTCCTGCCAGACAGCTACACACAGGTTACCCCACTCCAGTTTGCATTCAGGCTCACAAAAGAATTGATAATGTGCCAGTCTTTGGAGCCTAATGTCACTGGTAACTCAGGGCCAAGAGCCATCAATGAAAGTGTTTAATTTTAAACTGTGAACACCAAGACAGCTTCAACGGGCAAGAGAAATTAAAAACAAAGAGAGAAAAAGAAAGGTCAATGTTTCCGGCAAAACCCCTTCAGGTGACACTGTCCCTTCTGTTCCCCAGCACCAGCTGTAAACTGATATTAGGAGGCTCCAAGCAGCAGGAAAAGATTTCTCTGTAAAGAGTGGTCAGCTTAAATAAGTCCCATCTTTCCCTGTATCAGAGGAGCCACAGGCACAAACATGCTCAATGAGCTGCCATGCTCACATCAACAGCCAAGAGCCAGACAACTGATGTGGGGGGCTCTGACAGCTGCTTTTGCAGCTGGAATAAGGTAGAAATCCATCCTATTAACTCAAGGTTTCTGTCTAAAGAGACTCGTTATTCTACCTACAGCACAGGCAAAGGGATCAACACCAACTGCTGATGGAGCTGTTGGCACTTTTAGACTGACAAGCAATCAATGTGGTTCAGGTCTCAATAGCAGCAGTGAGCCCAGGAAGTAACTCCCAAGAGCACAGCTTTAATAGGAGCTTCCAAGACCAGAGACTCCCAGGAACATAGCTGAGATGGATAACAGATGCATTGCACAAGTCCTTGCTCAAACTGTCACCTTCCAGAGCCTGATTTAGGGATAAGTCTTGAGGTGAGATACAAATCATCAGCATGGAGAAGGCCATGGACTGGCCCAGACAAACCTCCGCCAAACTTCCATAGCTGGCAACTGTGGAAGTTGCCAAAACTCTTATTCTGCTTAAGAAGAGTATTGCAAGTATCTCAAGGTCAGAAATGCTTTTCTGCAGCCTTATTTTCTTTTATTAGGTCATTTAGCCCTATTAAAATGTATTGTAGAGGCCTTTATACAGGAACTAGCAAACTTTTAAGTCCAGTCTTTTTCTGTTACTGCAATTCAAATAACCACTTTAGAGTTGCCACTAAGAAAAATGCAGGCTAAATCTACTGCTCCCTTACAAACACAATACACCCCAGTGCCACCATTATGCAAATGAAAGAAGAAAAGAGCAATTTACCTGCTTTACAGGAAGAAGAGACTTTCAGGCCAAGCCTTGGAAGAAAACCCAGGAGCTTGAAAACACCATACCCTGCCAACAACCACCTCCACACTGCTGCACATGGAATTAAGTAGGGAAGGACTGCGATAGGGCAATTATAGAAAAGGTGGTTCACATGCTGATCCTGACACACAGGGGAGGAGACAGATGCAAAGCACCTGAGTTCCAGCTCCAGGGTGGCACTGGGGCACCTGGAGAGGGCATCACTTCACATCCAATGTCAAAGGAAAGGTGGTTTGGGTCTTGCAATAATAAACTATTCCCACAGATTCCTTCAAAAGTCTGCAGAAATGTTTCTCTGCATCATCTCCCTTTTCTCTCCAAGCCCCCAGACACAAAGAAATCCCCCAACTCACCTGAACCACACTACTAATGGTTCAGACAATGATTCCTTCAGCTCAGAGCCCAACACTGCCCAATATGGGGCTGCTCACGGTGGATTTTGGGACCTGGGAACATGCAAAGCCTGTGGAAAGGCTTGAAATGAAATCTCTGCTGGTGTCCAGCAGTTTTATGTTTCCTGGAGCATATTTCTGTCCTGGCAGGAGAGGATAACCGCAGCTGAATCAGGGCCCATGGGCAGAAGGGGCTGGGGACCAGGCTGCAGGGCTGAATATAAGCAAGAGGCAGAAGCTTGTGCCCAAGCTTGGTGATGCACAACCACTTCAGATGCAATAAACATGAAAGCAGTGAGATTTACCCTTACTCTGGCATCTGCAAGGGGTCTTCTTTTTGACTTTTGCATTCTTTCTGGGGGGTACATCTCCTTCAGAAGCCTTAAAGACCAGACTTTCAAAGGTGTTTTGGCTCCTGAATGACTTTGAAGATCTTGGCCCAAAGCCTTCAGTCAGGGGCTACTGGAGGCAAGAGAGGAAAATATGTTCTATCTGTGGGGCATGTAAAAACATCACCTTGTGTTTGCTATGCTCTTCTGAGCAAATGAAGTGCTGCTTCTCGAAGCAGAAGTGTGGAAAGAAGCAGGGTTGGTCCAGGCTCAAGGGTGGAAGGGGAGAAGCAGGATGTCAAGGGATGGTTATGGAGCTGGTAGCGCTGGCAACATGCCCCCAGCCCAGCTTTGACACATGAAAGAGAATTTTTATCCAGCTTGAACACACTGCCTGCAGCCTCAGTGCAGATCACGCGGATTAATGGCTTGAAATTAAACCTCTGCTCATGCAAAAGAGCAGTGTGAGTTTCCAAAGGAACATTTCTTTCCTGGCAGGAGAAAGCAACTGCTGTGTGGCATTTGCACATGGGGCTGCTGGTGGGCAGGCATCTAGGGAAGAGCAACTAAATCATTCCCTTCCCAGCTGCAGTAATATTCCTCCCTACTGCCTGTTACAGCTGAGCTGCCCTGACTCCCACTACAATGGCTGGAACTCAGTGAAGATGAACAAATCAAATGGAGCCTGTTCCATGCTGGGGGCTCTATGCAAGCAGTACTCAACAAGGTGAATCTTCAAAGACTAGTTCTGCATACCAAGATGATCAAGAGCTTCACCTCTTCCTGCTCTGCTAGTGCCTCCTGGAGCAGTAAGGCTGCAGGAGAAAGTAATCAACTCAGTCTTGAGTTGGAGAAACTCAACTTAGTTCTTTTGCTTACACACATCAGCTGTTTTTCCCTGATATGTGCAGCAAAGAGGTGTTCTGGATGCATCCAAGGCTGGTAGGGTGATGGCTCAGCTAACACTGCCTAAACAAGTCAAAGGGTACATGTCTGCGTAGCTACACCTACAGGGAACAGCTCGTCTGCTGTACTTACACCAATCAGTGCTGTACCTCACCTCTGCCATGATCTACAGTGCCCAGAAAATGAGAGATATGAGGCAGAAATACAGATACAGAGCAGCAACCAAGAGACAAGGAGGAAGAGAGGGTGAGATGCGTCTTTCACAGCCCAGAGAGAGACATTGCAAAGGTTTTGCCTGAGAGCACAGTTTCATGGTTCTTGAACCTTGAAAGGATCTCCAGACACCACAGGTAATGCAAAGCTATTCTGAGGTTAAAGCAGAAGTTGCAGAGATGGGAGAAGGCATAAAACTTCTTGTGAGACACATGAACAACAAGGCAGCCTGAGAGAGAGGAGACTCCATGAACCTGCAGACCTAACTCTCCTATGGCTTAGGCCTGCAAAACCCAAGAGTAACTGCTTTTTCACTGATTACACTTCAATGATAGGATACAACTGCAAATGTGGTTCTGGTTTTTGTCATGGAAAAAGAGTATCTGCATTTCCGCCTCCTATCTCCTATTTTCTGTCAGCACACACCACCCTGTGTGCCTGACAGCCACATGGCCAGCACAGCTCTGCAAGCACCACACAGGGCTCTGCTCCACTCCCTCCTCCTCTTCGGGATGCAGTCGGCTATGTTTTTGTTGTGATTACTTTAATTTTGCTTCCATCAAAACCAGATGAAAACCCTTCCCCAGAGGCTATTGGCAAGGACAGAAATGAGAGATGCAGATGAGTTGGTATCTACTAATAATTACACTGCATTTCCCAGCTAGTGGGTCCCAGGAGCCAACAAGGTTGGTTCTCAGGATGATGCCTGGCCTGGGCAGCTGCTGTTTGATGCCTGGCTATCTGTGCTCTGCTGTTTGGGGTTTTGGTTATTCATTGGGATGAGCTGGGGGAATTGTTTGTTGGTTTGTTTGTTTGTGCTGGGGGGGAGGTTGGTTGAATGGTTGGTTTGGGGCTTTTTTTTACAGTTCTTATCTCTGGGCTTTAGTGTTTTCCCCAAAAATGGTCTCTTTCACATGAATTTATATGCTCTGAATCTGTTGACTCAATAGAGCTGGTCCAAGGTCATCCTAAATACATTTCACCTTTTCTTCATGCAGAGGGAGAATGAAATAGCAATCAAGTATTCATTTTAGATCCCAGTGATCTCACACAGATGCCTCAGGGCTACCGGAGGCTTTCAAAACCCTTTTAAATAAACTCCCAGATATTTTCCTCTTGCTGTATATGGAAATATGAAGGCACACAAGGTCTTTTTCCTTCAGCTCTTCCCAAGCTGCTCCATGGAATCACAGAATGGTTTGGGTTGGAAAAGACCTGAAGATCACCCAGTTCCAACCCCCGGCACTGAGGCACAGTGTTTACTCTCCCTGTGAAGCTCCCTAGCAATGAGGGCATTATGAAACCTCAGTCCAATGCCTCCCCTCTTCCATTCCTCCTCTGCCCATTGCACCTTCTATCCGCTTGCAGATGCCTCAGAGCAAACCAACTATCATGGTTTTAGCTGCTCTGGCCCATTAAAGCCAGCCCTGGCATTAGTGCAGTGGAAATGGAGAGCTTTCATCACCACTCCAGAACAGCTTTTTATGGATAATTGATGGGGAGCCACAGACGGTGTTGACAGTGCAGGGGGATTTAAGCAGTTTACTGTGGCGAGGAAGCCTGGTCAGTCCAGCCCTGCTTCCATGGCCAAGCTCTAAAGGAATAAATGATGCTCATAACACATCATATTTCTCCAAATCATTATGATCTATGGAGTGGTCTTGCAGGCAGTGTCTGATCCAACACCCCTGAATCTCATGGGAGTCATTCCTGACTATCTGGCACAGATGCACAGACCATTTAGAGTGAGAATCACTGAAGAGTGGAGGTGCCCAGGGAGGAGTACAGTGAAATGTAGATCCCCAAATACAAAATTGTAATTACAAAATGCCAGGTGTTCAGTTTAGTCCTCAGTGTGCTGGACCATGATGCTCCCTGGGCATCTGAAGTTGTATTTCTGTGCTCCCAGTCCTAGTTTTGGGCTCATTTCAGCCCCTTCTTGATACAGACAGGAAAGTAAAGCTGGGGGGACAGTTATCTTCTTTTCCAGGGCGCTCTACTGTTACAAACACCTGCAGAACCAAAACCAAGATCATGTCCTCTCCAGTAAAATTCATACTGCGTTTCCTACCAGAAATACAGAGGATGTTTCCCCACCTTCTGCTTGCTAAAAGTCCTGCCTTTCTGCAGGAAAGATTTCAACATAATGGGACCAGAGGAAGATGGAGCAGAAGAAGAAGTAGGAATCCAGTACTGGGTCACTGGGGCATGCAGGAAAGCAGCCTTGTTCTCCTCAGTTGTACTGTATTGGCTTTACTGCTGCTGCTCATTTAAAGTCATGTTGGGAACTAAAATTGCATTAAGGAAAACCAATGACAGTTACAGATGAAGACTCAAGTGCCAGAGCAGATTTGATGGGAAGCTGAATCTTAACAACACTGCAGCATTTAGCGCTGACTTATCTGTGCAGGATGGGGCTTGCTGGGGACTTCTGGAAGTTGGGACCTGGTTGAGGTTTAATGTACAAGAGACAACTTCAGCCTCTACAATGCTATTTTGTCCTCTGCTAAATATTGCCCTTGAATGTCATGCTATGCACTTAGGCCAGAAAAAAGCTAATGAGCCAAGATGTAAACATTTCATTTCCTGTCTCCAAAGCTGAACACAACTTTAACCCTTGCCCAGCAAGCATCAGCTGCTGTCAGGAAAGCTTTTATGGACTCAAAGGGCAAGATCCCAGCCCTGCTGAAGTCAATGGGACTTTTTGTCCTTGTTTGGGGCATTTTAGGAGAAGAGGAATGAGGGGAACCCCAAGGACGAAGCTGTTATTAGATACTCCCTCCCCAGGAGATGCAGGGTGGCTGCAAGCAGAAGCCCTGCAAGTCAGGATGCCCCACACATTCAATCAGCAGTTACATCAGGACACAACATCCAAACTGGAATAATTAGCTTATCAGGCATTTTGTCCCCCAAAAGTGGGTAATCTATGAGGAATGGATGTTTTGGATGGAACTGGGAGGGTTTTAGAGGAGAGATGTGCTTGAAGTAGATGCCTTTGGTTGGCCAGATACGTTGCTGTCTATAGAGACACCTGAGGATAACCACCTGAGATAGCCTTGGACTTTGCTGTGAGATGAATTTTGGGGGACCAAGGGGAAATTAAACCTGATGTTCAGTAGAGAAACAATGACCACTTTAGTTTGCGGTTCCCTTTTCTTCTGTGACCTTCTGTGGATCAGCTATGGATGAAGGGGCTTTGCCAGTGATGCAACCGACCCTTGGCAAAACATTCTTTGGGCATGGCCAGAAGCCACAGCACTTAATTTAACCCTGAATTCAAGACAATGCTGTTGCTTCCACTCTTTGCCAGGCTTTTGAGGATGTTCAGTACACTGGAGCTCTCAGCAGCTCGTATGTGTTACACACCACCTTCCCTCTGTCTGCTGCTCTGTGAACATGAAGGATGAAAAATGAGCAGCCAAGCCCTTTAATTCACTCCCAGTCACCATTAATAGAAGGGAGGGGGGGAAGGAAAAATTGCCTGGTATAATTAAGCAACGGTTTACTTAATGTTTCTGGTCACGGCATGAAAGCAAAGGGCTGATTATTCTTAGTAGATGCAGGATTATTTTTGACCTGAATTTTTCTTGCTTGCTGTGCAAGCTCTGCCTCAAGAACTGAGTCCTTCTCTGCTTGTCTTCTCCAGATGCCTTTAAGAGATGCAGCCAAAGTCAGGACTGAGAAGCAATTTGGTTTTGGTTACTTGGCCAATTAGGGTCAAATTAATGAAGCATCGGGTGGAAAACAGCATCTCTTGTTATGTTGCTACAGCTGCAATTGCAGTTCTCTTGAAGGAAGGTTATGGAATTAATAGCAGTGCTTATTCAGAAATAGAAAATAAACAGAGGTTCTGTCTTAGCTGGCTTGATGTACGAATTAAATCATCTGGTTTTGTGGGCAGCATCTATTGACAGCAGAGTGGAATAAGTTAATTCTTTATTCAGCCCTTGCTGGTGTTTGGGGGAGGAGATGTGCTGGAAAAGCAGGCAGCAGCCCTCAGAAAGACAAGTACTGGTAAAGTGATGGATGTCCTTTCTGGAGCTGCTGGCCCTTGGCTGCCCAAATCTCAACAAGACTGATGGCCTGCTGTGTAAGAACCACCTTCTGGTGTATCCACCACCTGTGCCAGGAATTTACCACCCTCATGGTAAAGGATTTTTCCCTCGCATCTAGCTTGAATGTCCCTCTTTTTGTTTAAAACCACTAAGCTGTGCTCCAGCCTCCAACGTCCCTTAGAAACCTGGGCTGCTTCTGCCACAGCCCTGGAATGGAATCAAAGCAGCATTCACTCTCCCCACTGTGGGTGCATTGTAACTCTGATGCAGGTGTCTGATGAAGTGTTCCCCTGCTCAATCAACCACTGCTCGCAGCTGATGACAGGGGCAGGCTGCTCCTATTTTACTGCCTCAACAAAGTGCTGTGAAACTGGGAGTTGAGTAAGAGCTCATGTCAAGGGCTTCCAGGTGAACCAATCTTAAGAGATCATTTGAATTAAGGGAAAAACAAATGAGACATCCTGGAAACCCAAGATATTGAAATGGAAAAGAAAAGGCAGCAGCTGCACAGATAGAAGTAACTGAGGTGCCAGGCCAAGGGACAAGGGCAGGAGTCTGGCACATAGGGTTGTGATGATGGAGGGAAGAGACCAGCTGCATCATGGGAGATTCCCTAAAACTTTTTTAAAGTACCAGAATTACAGAGTGCAAGTTTATCCCCTATCCACAAAACTCATCTGCTTGTCTGCTGATTTGGCTCTTGGTGCCAGATTTGAAAGTGAGGACATGGAAGTGGATCAGGCACTCTTAACCTGAGGAGTTTTCACAGCCAGGAGTGAAAAGTCTTCAGGAGAATCCCCCAAAATGCTGAACGAGACAGTGAGAGGATCAAGCCATCTCATTTGGAACATTAAAAGTGCATTGCTTAACATTTGCAAAACTCTTTGTAGAGACTGGCAGCAGAAAATCGTAGCCTGCAGATAGCTTTACAAGAGATGAAAAAGCAGCGGCATCAGCTCTGAACTGCATTTTTCTTCTCCCATCAGCAGTCACACCACAGCTTCCTTTCGGGGTCACTTAAAGCACGATGGACATTTTCTCCACTGAACGGAACTGATTTTGGATTCCTCTGCTCCCGTTGATTCTGACTCAAGGAGGGTGGAAAGAGCTCTTTTATTTAGAAAGCTCTCAGGATTCATCACTTTATTGATAGACTTTCTGAAGGTACTTCTAGGTAGGTGCCCCAAATTGCTTAATTGCCAGTTACTTGATAAACCCAGCATCATTGTTAGTTCTGAGTTCCGCTCCAAAGCCCTTGAACTCTCTGTGCTAGCCACTACAGCTATGGAGATGAGACTGTTCTTTTGCTCTTCGCCTTTTTGAGATGTAAGGACTGTTAGGAAGTCCTTACAGTCTCCTTCTCCTGCAGCTAAGCAGCCCTGCCTGGGAGGGTAAGGAAGCAGAGAGCATCTGGATTTCCTCCCACCACGAAATGCCTTATTAAACAACACAGGCTCAGAGAAGCAAAGGAGCACGTGAAGTAATATTGGACCCTGTGCCTTCATCCGTGGCCCTCTGTACCTATTCCTGAAGCCAGTATTAATTGTATCATCAGGTGCTGGTTTTGCCTCGTGTTCTCTGGCTTAGTGCAGGAGATGAACCTTCCCTGGGCAGGGAGAGGCTGTTGCCTGCAGGATTCTCTTGCATTAGTGTCACGGGTTCAGCAGCAGCAGTCATTTTTCTTTAAGCAGTAGCTGGTGAGCACTGTGTTTTGGATTTTTGGCTTAGGAACA